>LPNX010044693.1:237769-348355 GCA_001517045.1 Pseudotsuga menziesii
GATGGTTTAATGAACAATTTCTGTGAATTTCTTGAACAATTTAAACACACTGTAAACAATTAACAGGCTGTAAATAAACACATGCACATCACACAATTTGACACAGATATTTTTGGCAAAGTTGCCCTGGAAAAACCCCCACGGGGAAAACCAGTTTTGAGATGAGAGCTTTATTTCTTCAGTAAATGTACAAGACAGAAAATCAGAGATGAAGATCTAACTTATCTCCACCAGCAGAAGTTCTTTTCAGCATTAAATACACAAACTGTCCTTCAAACCCTAACCGTACTGTTCCTCGATTTCCGTGCCAAATCAGACACCGGCTGTACAGCTGACAGGCCGTACAGATCTCGGGACACGTGCCAGAATTTAATGCAGCCGTACAGTAATTAATGCAGCAGTAAAATACCTCGAAATTCATGCCGAATTTACCCAGCCGTACACTGTCCGTACTCCTCGGGATTTGTGCCGAATTTATTGCTCTGATCAGATCCGTACACCTCGGGATCCGTGATGTCCTGGCCGTACTTCCTCCTCGAAATTCGTGCCAATTCTGCAGCCGTACTGAGCAATTAATGCAGCCGTACTCCTGTCATAAATGCAGGCCGTACACCTCGGGAACTGTGCAAGCTAAAGGCTGGAATCTTCTCCTTCAAACCCTAACCTGGAATTTGACCTCCTTGGGAAAAATCGACCTCCTTGAGCTCTCCTCTCTCCTTCATCTGTAAAATGAAAAGTCAACTCACTTTTGCCTCCCTCACTCCTTTTTATAATTTCACAGTGAGAGTGAAATTCACATTTATTTATTTCTCATAAATAAATTCACTCACTTACTCACTTTATTAAAAGGTGACTTTAGTCATAAAGTCACATTTAAGTGACTTTAATGTGAGGGTCACATTTTCCCTCTTAAGTGACTCAGGCAAAATAAAGTCACTTAGGGAACTCCTGACTGGGTACAAAAATCAACAGAAAATTTACAACAATTTTTTACTATACATAATTCAGAAAAAAATTATACTATTGAACATGCTACTGATGTTAAAAGCGCTATGTTCAACAATGTACTTCACATTTTTGTGAATGTGTATGCAATTGTTTAGCTAGAAGTCATGTTTTATGTGTTAGAAATCGTATCTAACAACGTAATATTGAGTGCATATTTTTTGACAATCATTTTCAGCCATTTATTTGAGAATAAAATTTTATTTCTAAATGTGGAATTTCATTCATTCTTCGTCCTCATGTTTGGTAGAAATTGCCTTAATTTAGGAGCAACCTATGTTCTCAATTCTTAAGGGTGTTAATGATGTTTGTTTTATAGATCAAAGGTTGGATAGATATTTTGCAAATTGATGAGGGTTTCCATGTTCATTTTTAGAACATTATTTGAGCCCTCTTCAACATTGTATTGAGTTAACATGTGCTAGGATGTGCTATCCATGTACATATTTTTGTATTGATTACTACATATGTAATGTAGTTTCATTTTGCAATCATGTTGTAATAGAGATTTCAACATACATAGGTTTTATTATTAATAGAACCTTGCTTTGGATCATAACCAAAGGGGAGAGTTCATGGCCCGTGGGGATTTTGAATGGCTGCATTGGTTATTTGATTTATCTTAGCTTTTTGCTTCAACCTATGTAAAAGTACAGTAAGATAAATAAGCTCAACACATGTGAGCACTAATTTATTTTTCATGTTTCTTTTGACATTGTTGAAGCCAAGTTTTTGTGTTCTAGTTGATGGTGGCTAAAAAAATGAAAAATAAATGAAAAATAAAATGTAATAAATGTGTGGCATTTAAGGATGTGAACTGAACCATATTGCCACATTGTCTTGTTTCCTCGGGATTTTTTGACATTTTTTGATAGGTCAACCGAAAATTTACGAGGTTCTCATGTACTCCCTAGAAGAGCACGTCCTCAATTGGAGCATAATGTTACGCCTCATATTGAATGAGGTTTCACATTGTGACTTTCATCACATTCATGAGACTAGTCATTGGTACCTTTGGAGTATTGGATGGACTTAGGGGCATATAGATATTTGTGGAGCCTCTTCTCTTCTTGACTTTCTTGATGGAGATTTTAGGAAGAATTGCTTCAAATGCATATCATGTATCTTCGTCTTGTTAGAGGATCTTTTCTTTAGTTGTTCAATGTTGCGGAGATCATCTTATTATTCCCCGTCCTTAAGATATTCTAGTCACTACTCACTTGGTTGTTACATGGTGGTTTTACACATTACCTTAGTTGTTGTGTCCTCTAACATGGTGACATAATTTCTTAATGTTTTTCCTTGATATCACTCCCATTTAATCAACTTTCCATTGTTGTATCTAGGTAACTTTCATATTTCATTACCTTTCCACTTTGTACACAGGCATAATTGATATCACGCTCATATTCCATCATATCTGCATTTTTAGAGGGTGCATGAGTTATATCGTACATTTTCATATAGGTTTCTCTTCATAATTAACCTTTCATTTGTTGTAGTTCATTATTTCACATTTTCTATGTGGGAACATGCTAGAGTGTTTTGAGATATTTTTTATTGATTAATTAAACCCGCAACATAGATTGCATGCTAAATTATTAACATGTTAATATTTATATGTCATAAACTTTCATTGGAGCATTATTCTCTAAATTTCATCTTAAAATGTTTTAATATTCATTTGGGAAAACTTTGTCTCATGTGGCGGAACACATGAGAGTAGTCAAGTCATTTGGCAACTCAAAAAAATAAAAATAAAAAAATCATATTTAAAAAAAATTAATTTAATTGTGCACACACGTCGAGCACACGTCGAGGAAGTAATTAAGCTTACACTTGTTTTTAGAGGTTAGTTATGCATGCACCCTAGTTTTTTTTAACCATTTCCATCTATTCACATTCATTCAATTAACCTTGTCACATGGGAATAAGTGACTGGGAAACCCACCAATACTTCCCCATATTTCATTGATAGCAAGGGTGGTAAATCATCGATCTCCAGATAGAAGGACTGAACCCGAAGGACTCAAGGCTCAAACTCATGACCTCCCCCCTCTTTGGGAGAGTGTGCAAACATCTTACCAATTGAGCTATCCCTTGGGGATATTCATTTAGTTAGCATTATCCACTAGGGTGTCCACTTACATCTTTGATTGGTCTTGTTCACACCTTGTTTCATTTTGTCCAGGGTTAAAGTAACTTTGAACTAGTCGTCCTATTTTAATAGGAGATAAGAGAGTCAAATTCATCCATTTGACTTGTCTACCATGAATGGTTAGATCTATTTAATTCCAATATTTTATTATCTTTGGAATTGCCAAAAAGTTGGTTAAAAAAATATTGTATTTTATTGTATTGGAGATCTAACTCACTCAATTAAAATGAGTTTGATCTCCATCTCATTTGGTAATTTGTGAGTTGGATGTTAGACAATTTGATAAGTGAGTGAAGTGAGGGAGTTAGAGTAGGAACTCGTCGATGAGGATGATGCTCCCTTGTCTATCAGATGGTTGAAAAATAATAAATAAAGGAGGCATTGTTGGATTCTTGTTTAGTTATGTTTATGCTTTTCAATTTTGCTGTTAATTATTTGTAGATTTATCTTGTTATCATACTTATATAAATGCCAAATAATAAATTTAATTTATTTTTTGGGATAGTCATTGTGAGGAGGTTCCCACCTTGATTTATTTGTTGTTATAATGATGCTTTATTTCCCTCTTCTAACACATTTAGTTGTTGAAATGGATTAATAGTTTATCTTAATATAGCACCTTTATTTATAGTTTGACGAATGCAAAATCCATTCCTCAAAATGTAAAATTCTGCACTTAATTTGTAACAATCATCTTAATGTTTAAAGTATCAAATTAGTTCTTTTAACCTTAGGTACTCAAGTAAATGATGGGGCTTTCAAAATAGCCTCTCATCTAAGTAGGTTGAATGTGTCACACTAGTCCTTTCCACCTCATGACCCTACATCGAGTGTTGATTCTAACACACTAGTCTATTCATGTTGCAATGTTTCACTGACTCCATTAGCCCTTAAGTTGATAGAGACTAGTCACATTGCCTTATTCCCTTCCCCTCTACCTTCATTATTTTCTTTTCCACATCTCTTTCCCCATTCCCATTTCCACTTTTGTGGATACTACAACCACCACCATTTTGTTAAGGCTTATCTCCTTATATCACTTAGAGCCTCCACGCCATGGCCTTAGCAATCTTACTTAGGCATACTCCCCTTGAGTTGTAGGAGAGCCAATTAGAAGAGAGACAAAAAGTTGTTTAAGTGACAACGGGTGGCCTTCTTGAAGTTGCATAAAACTAACTTCTTGATGCTTACGGCTTTATATCATTTAGGCGGTGGTATATTTTGTTGTAACATCAAAATACTTGTCAATTTGATGTACCATGTTTTGGGTGCCCACTTTAATCCATAGGGAGATGTATTTAGTTGACAGAGCATATGTTTCTTTTTCCAAAACGTTAATACATGTATACTTCTTCCTCTAAATATCCATCCAAGAAGGCACTCTTCACATCCATTTGGTATAGTTTCCAACCAGACTGTGTTGCGATGGCTAGAACTAAACAAATTGTGTTCACCCTTGTTGTAGGAACAAATGTATCTACATAATAAATTCATTTTTGTGCGAAGCCATTACAAACCAATTTCGGCTTATGCTGCAAGAGCTTTGTGCATAGCTCATAAAATTCAAGTCCTTTTATGTGGTAATAATATTAAGTGTTTTGATAATGTCATTGGTCGTAGATAACTTAATGAGCATTATCGCTTCTATAGTCACTCGTCATTATTATTTTCTTGGTTTTTGTTAGCTATTTTCAGACGAGTTTAACACAAGTTGATCCAAACACTTGTAGTGAAAATTGATAAACATAAGCTATTTCCATGGATTATAAATTTCACCAGATAATTTTTGGTTACCTTCCAACATGATAGTGGAAAAACTTGCAATTTTGTCAAATAATTATAGAATAAACTACACAAAAATATGTATTGTTCTCCTTCAAACTGTAGAGCATGGAGAAAAATAAAAAAGAATATCAACCCACAGTTGTTATAGCTGATAAACACTGTTGAACATTAGACAAAGTCATGTTGAATCTACTAAAATAATGCATAGAAAACCATTGTTTTTCTCCAGAATGTCAAATTTGCCAATGCTCAGTCAAACTTCTACAAAAAATAGAGAAATTTATGAAAATACATTTAAAATAAGCATCTAGATTTTCCACAAATATACCAAATAATTGTCGAAACATATAATTTTCCTATAAAATTGTTGAAATTATTGGAAAAATGCAAAAAACCCAACCTAAAAAAAATCACATTGAAACTTTTAGAGATTTGACGTTGATAAAAGAAACCCAACCCAATCTATCACTACAATATGTCCATACAATCATATGATATGTTTACACAGTTGTAGGGTTAAAAAAATCAATTTCCAAAAAATGATCAGAACCCTACAGAGTTTCTACCTTAAAAAATGATTTTAAACTTCTATTTAACCCTCGAAAAAGTTTAAACCCGACTTTAAATCAACATATAATTGATTCTCATAATATGAAGGTAGCTTTAAATCGAGCAAAAGAATGATACTAGTCTTCTAAATAAACGAAAACAATATTTACTTTTGGTTGGTTCCAAATCCCTTATGCTTCTTGGTTTGTATCGAAAGAAGTAACTTGGTGTTTCACTAAACTTGATAGTTTTTGGGCCCTTCTCTTTCTTTGCTTTGAATTTCTCACCACGAATTTCATACCCAATTATGAAAAACAAACACAAAGAAACTGATAACACAAATAGAGAACTAAATGAGAGAAATGGTTCTTGAATTATCAAATAAATAGAACAACCTTCTCTTTACTATAAAGAGATGAAATAAGTCTTAACTGCTCAAACTTTAACTACACAAACGATATAATGAATTATGCATACAGTAAGTCATCAATACAACAATTAAACATAAAGTAACATAAAATCATCGTGACTTTATTAATATGCCTAAGTCTATACTCTATATGACCTTTATATTTTAATAAAAATAAGAATCATTTATCATGATAATTGCTAATTTCACATCCAAGTTTTCCTTGAGGCTAGATAGATATTTGATTTATGGACCATGGAATGATTTGAAAGTATACATACAATTTCTTCTTATCTTCGACTTTTCTATCTAGGCTCTAGCCCAAGTAGAGTCATAAGAATCAATTTCTAGAATATAATCACCTTGAGTATTAGGTAGACTTAGACCTGGGTAGATGTCTAACCATTTTTTTGATTCTTCAAACTTATTCTATCATTTTGGAATTCTATGGTGTTGGATCCTTTTTAAGGGTAGCAAGACTGCAAATTCCTTGGATTGGTTTTACAAAAGTTTCTTATGCTTGAGGATATTTGGCATGTTTTTGAGATCCGTTCAGATAGTAAACTATATTAGTCTCAAGAAAATTTGGAGATAATAATTGCTAATTTGAATGCCAATTTTTTTTAAAGTGGGAAGGATATTTTATTTATGGACCATGGAATGATTAAGAAGTATATATGTAAAAGGTGATTTATGAATGAATATAAATTGTGCTATTTTATTCGACGAAAAAAAGAAGTATACACATTTTTTTTCTTTTTTTTTGACTTTTTCTACCTTAACTCCAACCCAAGTAGAGTCAGAAACATTTGTTTCTAGAATATAATCATCAATAGGAAGACTTAGAGCTGGTAGATAACTAATCTTTGCTTTGATTCTATGGACTATGTCTATCATTTTAGAATTCCATGGAATTGTATACTTTTTAAGCCTTGGTAGTAAGAATTCAACTACTAGGGATTAATCTTTATAAAAGTTTCTTACATAATTGAAACAACCAAGAAATCTATACAATAGTGTTTTGTTCAAAAGAATTTATGGAAAATTCTTCAAACTCTGCAGATTAAATTCTTCATAGTTTGTAGGCTTCTTCCCGGTTCTTTCCCATTGGATGTTTTGTCTCTTCCTCATTGTATTCATAATCCTCTTGACATAACCTGCATAACTGTTTAGAGGATTATTCAATTTCATCTAAAAGTTTTATTAATGCAACCTTTAGAGCTCCATAATTGATGGTAAGTGAATGTATTGATTGATAGTATCCATTTTTATTGTAATTTGTCTACTTTGTCTGAATCTAGATGCTTATTTTCCAATATTCATTTGATAATTAGACAAATCATTAAAAGTATAAGGACACTAATTAGGCTTAGATTTCATTATGATTCTTTAAGCTAAAGATAGTTGTGTTGTAAGCTGTCCTGTTGTGCTTGGAGAGAAAATTGCTTATGGACGTGTCAAGAATGAACTGCGAAAATATTGTCTTCTAGAGTAACAATTCATTGTCTGACAACATAATGAGTAATCTAAAGCATTGCAAGTTTAAGAAAACCCTTTCGTAATATCTTTGAATCTAATTCAAAATTTGTGCATGAAGCATGAGTAGAGATATCATTATTATCATTATAAAAATTTGAAAAATAAAACCTCTATGAGTGGATTTGGATTCATCAACAGAGGCATTCTCACCAATGTCCCAAACTGTTGAATCTTGGGAATTTTCCAGTTTCATAACTTCTATAAAATGCTTTGCTATTGCAAGAGCTTTAGAAAAATGTTTTCTTTTAGGACATTTATTACCCTAGTGACCTTTGCTTTTGCAAATGAAACATTGGCTGATTTTTTTTGGTGTTGCGTGAGTCTTAAAATAACCTATTTTGAAAATTGTTAAGAGACTTTTTAGTAAATTCATTGCACACAATGTTTTCCACATATGGAAAGTTTTCCAAATTTTCCTTCTTGTGGTTCCTACAACCAAAATAAAATGTAGAAGGAATAGAAAATGCATATTGTAGGATTAAACCATATCTTATGTTTCTTGAGGAATTTCTCATGAGATCAGATCAAGAATAAGATAAGGAAAATATCTTAGAATATATCTAAGATATGCATGATTATTTGCATTCCCTGTTCTATACAATAACTCTTACATTGTGCATTTGTAATTGTCTATGAGAACAAGATTACACAATTGTTGGAATAAAAAAAAACTAGTGGTATGTGGAGTATTGATGGTAGAAGTTTCATAGAATTCATATGCTATTGATTTAACCATCTCCCATGTTGTATTATTGGATGATAGAATAACATTCTTTGTGTTTCTCCTAATGAGAACCATTAATTAGCCTGGTAACCTGTGAATCCCAAAGTCAATATTAGGAAAATTTTAGAGTCTATTAGATTTTGAGTCTTGGCCCATCGTTTCTTAGCATACAAAGTTTGTTCAATCTCACTAAGATATTTACAATTGATATATTCTTAGGAATGCTTATGATAAAGAGGTCATAGTAGTATGTAGTGGAGAGGTTAGTCTATTTGAACTAGAGAGAAAATACCTAGCTTTCTATCTATACCATGTAGGTGATCCTATTTATATATGAGGAGGATCATCAAATTCATCACTATGGCACACTTTTTGATATGCACCTTTTGGATCTAGATTATCATTTAGTTTTATGTAATCTTTGTAACTAGAAGCTTCAACTTCTATTTCTTATTTGATGGATTTCATTTTTAATGTCACAACTTGGAGCAAAATTCCAACCTTATGGTCTCCTAGGGACTGATGAGACATGTTATCTAAATATTCAACTATTAGGGGTTTGTACTTAATGGTCTTACTTTTAGTCATTAGCATTGAATTTGGAGCATGAACCATTGTGTCATAAAGAAATTTAGGGAAATATTGAGGCTTATTTATCATTTCTTTGATGATTATGGACATCACATCTTCTAGTTCATAAAATTTTTCCTTTAGATTAGATAGTGTTATAATACAAGGGTCATCAAGGCTTAATTATATTAATAAAGTCACATGATGACTTTATGTTTAATTATTTTACTAAAACACATAAGTTATTTTAGGGCTTTTGAAATTAGGGCTTATCTCATTTCATTATTATAAATGGAATCTTGTTATGTTCATTTCGGAATACAAAAGAACCATTTTATCTCTTTGTTTCTTGGTTTCTTTGTGTTTTTTCATAATACAGTATCGGATCCATGATGAGAGGCAGTTGAAGCGAGTTAAGAGAAGGGCCTAGAGATTCCCAAGTTTAGTGATGGACCAAGAGACTTCGTTCGATACACACCAAGAATTTGAAGGGGTTTTGGGCTATTCAAAACTAGGTACTGCTTTTTTTTCTAGTTTAAAAAACAAGCATCATTCTTTTGCTCGATTTAAAGCTAGGTTGAGATTTTTAAGAGAGAATAAATTTTATTTCCATTTAAAGCCATATTTAAATATTTTTTAGGTTAAATTTTAGATTAAAATCTATAAAAAAAGGTTCCGTGTAGATTTTCTTGGGCATCTATTTTTTCCATCCATACAATTTTATGGATCGGCCATGTAGACATATCTGTATGAATGTATAAAATGTACTACATACCATAAATTTCTAGATTTTCTTTATTGGATTTGAAACTTTGAAAGTTTTACTGCAGTTTTTATTTCTAGGCTAACTTTTGATTTTTTTCCGAGTAATTTTTGCAATTTTATATGGAGTTTCTATATTTAAGAAATCGTTTGGCAGATTTGTGGCATCTCTTTGTACTTTTATGCTGTATTTTTAGAAATTTCTCTAGTTTTGGTAGAAATTTCATTGAGCAATGGTAGATTTAGTGGTTTGGGAGAAAAACCCTTGGCTTTTTGGGCATCCTTTAAACAATTAAGTCTCTATTTTCAACACTTTTTAAAAAACATTATTTGAGAAAATGGCTACTTTGTCCAATATCATGTTGAAGGGTAACCATAAATTTCCCAATAAAAATTATAATACCTGTTAACAACGCGTGTTAATGATTTTTGGGTACAAGTGTCTATATCAACTTATGTTGGGGAATGAAACTTGTTCAGTCACAACAACAAATAAAGATCGAGACAAATATGATGAGCGAGATGGAGAATAAAAAATGCTCATAAAGCTATTTATGGTTGATGAGATGCTTCTAGAAGTGCAGGGTGATGGCACTACAAAGGATGGTGACCATTTGGAAGCACTTGAAACATTGGCATGAAGTATCAAAGGTAGAGCCTTTTTCCTAGAAAATAAATGATTTCTAATAAAAAGAATACAAAGAAATATTTACATGAATAATTTGTAAAGATTAAGGATATTAGAGAATAATGAATGACATTGGGCAGATTATGGAAGACGAATACATGGTGGTAATTACCAAAGAATTTACTAGTTGCACACTTGGGGAGTCTCCTAGTAGAAGGAGAAAGCCCATGTTTTAGAACACTAGGTAGAGACTGCTCTCTTCTCTTTCATGGATAAGAAAGTATATCATTGAGAGTCATCTTCTTGGTATAATGTTTCTGGTGGATCACACCATTTAACTGTCATGTCCCCATCCAAGTAAGACTACTTGCAAACAATTGTTCACCAACCTACTAGTTCCCTAGGTTGTGGTGGAGGCATAAAATTTTGTAATAAGGGAGCTATGAGACCCAAAGGGACATTAGTTTACCATATTCAAATTAAATGGGGCCACATAAATAATACATGTTAGAAAATAAGGTGGCATTGGTTCATGGAGATACTTGGAGGCTTATGGAGTCCTTGGGTGGCTAGATTTCCCCACACATTTTGCATGACCTTCATCCAAATTCAAATCCACGGGGAATGTAACGTTCTTGGTGGGTGATGTGGTGTTAAATAACATATCATGAGCAAATGAATTCAAATTAGTAAAGGAGAGTAACTACCGTGGAAGAGGAAGAGACTAAAAATACAATGTGTGCCACTTGGAAGGAGATTCCATGCACTCTGTGACAACAAATGATGGAAGACTCTATGACAAATATGACAAATTCAGACCTGATTGCAGAACTATGAAAAATATGACCTGATAGGGATAAAAATAGACACCAAGAGGGCACATTTGGGAGTTCTAGGTAGCCATTTAAATTGGGAGAAGAATTGGAGCATGAAGGGGAAGACAAGTGTCATAGGAGTTACTAAACCAATAGGATGAGTTGGAGGAAGCATATGGGGGGGAATTGGATTTTAGGAAGCCTCATGAAGTTAATAAAATTATTTCTCGAGGAAGGAGAAAATTTTTTGATCATTTTTTAATTTTCCTTTGGCATTTTGGAGAGATTTTGCTTGTCCTTTGCACGGTGAGTGTTCACTCTCCCTGCTTGTGAACCAATTTCAAAGGAGTTGGATTCATTTCTAATTTGTTTGATGGATAGGAAATACATACCTCTCATTGGAGATGAATAAAGATGTTTTAGTTGCACGTTGAAGGCTCATACAGTTTGAATCTGATCTATCTCCCCCTTCTCTCATTCCTACTTCACCATTCCCCATACTCTGATGGCGCACTTGTTGGAGTGGTGCTTGCGCTTGGATGAGTCTATTTGATGCCCAAGATTGGGTACATGATGTTTGGATATGTAATATTATTTCCATATGCTATGTATGTCAAAATATCATAAATACATGTGTAAACGGCTCGCATTCCCATGCTCTTGAATAACTAATTTTCATGTATTTGGATTCCATTTTGAAAGAGTTGCATATCATATTTGTATGAGAGATTTTACTTGATGATTTATGATTTTGGGTAAGTAATTTTGATTTTGTAGATGGTATCCATATTTCATGTCTTGATATGAACCATTAACTCTACTTTTCATATGCAAAAATCTAGCTAGTTATGCAATTTTCCTAAAAATGGTCATATGAGTGTTGCACATTATAATCAATTGCAGAGATAATAACCATGTGCAATGGAATCCCTTTATGTATGATATTAATCCCCACACTCTTTTAAAAAATTTGGGGGGGTCGTACTTGAGTTGGGAATCCAATTTGGCCCACACCCTGGGGGGGGATTTGACCACAATCTCCTAGGAAATTTGGACTTTCAATCATGAGCCCCAAACTATGTTGCAACCGCCTAAAGTATGATAAAATGTGTTCAAAGGTCACCTTGGGATGTACTAATACTCACCAAATCATTTCATTTCATATTTGGGACCATTTGGAGTCAATTGGAAACCCCCCATAGTCATGACCATCTAAGCCCAAATTCGCTCCAATTGTATTGTTCTCCCAAAATTCCAAGAAGGGTTATTAAATTAACCAATAAATGTGATTGGTTAGTTTATTATGATGCTTATGTTTTGATTTTATATTTTTATGGTTGGGAGGAGTTCATAATAAAAGGAAAATGAAATATACAAATCACCTTGGGAGGTAAGCATCTGTTCTTCCTTAATGTCTACCAAATGCTAGGTATGGAACAAAAATTGCTTTCAGTAAGTCAAATTATGAGGCAAAGTGCCCAATTACATGTTATTTTAAATGATCATAAGTAATGCACGGTTGACAAGGGAAATAATAATACATGTTGATATTGGTATTGAATATCAGAGACTGTCCCAACTGGTTGATATAGAGGAAGCCAAAGAACATGCTTTGTTGAACAATATTGTTCAAGAAATCAGTTCATTTTGGAATCAAAGGAATTGAAATTTGAATTTGCACTATATTTCTCATTTGGATAAATAAAGGTTAATGTATGTTGTTTAAGACTTCAACAAAAACAATACAGAATTTGTAGATCTTGTCAAGTTGGAAAACAACATTTAGCTCCATTTGATGAAGGGTGAGCTTGGATAGACAATGGGGTTCTTCAATTGATTCATGTGGTGTAATACCCTAGTTTTGACCCTTGTCATGCATTAAATTAGATCATGTATCTGTTAGTATGTGTTGTAATGTTTTCTAGTGGCTTGATGTAATATTGTACTTAATTTCATAATGATGATAAATATAACAACATATGTGGGGAACTTATACATGTAACTTGGCCTCATTATACTTTTGCATCGCACATGGAGATAACTTTGGGAATGATTTGGCGGTGATCTATTTTTTAGGTAACATTGACATGTACACTAATAGGTCATTCTTATCAACCACTTATTCCACATCTCTTGATGATATTAACATGTATTGGTTGATCTCCACCCTTGATTATGCCTTTATATGATAAATGGTCCAAGTTTCTCGTGGTTACTACAAATTGATGTCATTAGTCTCGAATCAAGTAATAACTAGTGGAGGGTAGATTGTGGTATTGATATTTAACCTGAACCCTATGGGTTCTTGAGCCATATCATCGATAGATGAAGTTGTAAGAAGAGAGTTGATGTTTCCCTAGCTTTCGTGGATGTTTCCTCACCTTGTGGTTTTACCACATGAACACTGTCTCCTCTTGTCTCTCTTGTTTCGTTTCATGATTTACTAATTTTTTTGACGCTTTTCATGAGAGTTTAGGTATGTTAGTGATTTCGTTTATATTTTATTGCATGTGTTACTGATTTGACATGGTATCAAAGCTGGTTATGGAGTTCAAATTCCCTGGAAAAAAAGATTGTATTGAATTTTCTATGCATCAAACTCTAGTAGATCTTCGTATCTGTTCCCTTGGTCCCTTGTCTGGTAGATATGCAAATAGATATGGACCATCACTTGATTTCTCATTAGATCTAATCATTTTTCACTGGATCTGTGTAGTTTTTAGAAAATATAGCCTTGCCATTGTTTCCAGAGCAAGGACCAATTATAATTGACTATTCACTCATTAAATCTACCCCCCAATTGCCCTAAATTGAATTAATTTTCCTATTGAACTTGGTAAAATTTCCATTTTTTTTTTATTCTCAAGTTTTGTGCAAATAGCTTTTACTAAACCTAAATTTTGGCACCTAACCTATTTTTCTAGGTTTAGTTACTTCCAACCCTAGTTTTTTTATAGAGTTGACTGATTTGGAATTCTTGGGTGTTTCTTTTCCCTCTAATGCAATTGTACATATGTACAAAACCTACATTTGGAGAGCTGTTGGTTCTTTTGGGTGTCTTCTCTATTAACACATCTTTGCTTGGGAAATTTATATTTTCTTAGGGGTTTTCAATATCCTTACACATCCATACGTATGGGAGTTTCTATTGCTAGGCATGGATTACTCACTCTTGAGATTAAGACTATGGGTGAATATCTCATATAAAGTCTTTGGCATATCCATCAGGTTGGATCTCCATAGAGATTATAGGTTGGGAACAAACTGTTGGTAAAGGATTCTGAAAACCATGGGAACAAGCCATTGGGGAAAATGTTCTGTATAGAACAAACCAACCCTTGACACCACCACGCCTACTAGCCTTTTATAGACTGGCCTCTACAACACCACTTGCATACTCTTTGAGTTTACAAAGGATGTGGAAATATATCTTTATTAGATAAGATTATGGCATTGGAAGATGTGTGGGATCATAGATCTGATTTGAAAAGATCTGTTGCTTGTTGTATTCATTTCACACCGGTTTTGTTGGGGAATGTTGATGTTATGTGATGTAGGGGCATCGAGAACCTCAACTAGATCAAGTAGATAGATGGATGGGAGTTGTTTAAAATGGGAGTCGAAAACCTTCCAGATGAGAGCAGGGGCAGTCATTACCACACAGTTGAAGATGAAGTAAGGTGGAGTTGGGAAGGAAGTCATATTGTGTTGAGTAAGTCAAGTTGCGATGACACAAGAAGACTGGTTGATGGATTGGTCAAGTTGAAAATTTATCGACATGTTTGGGATTGATGAAAGGTCAAAACCAATGGTTGTAGAAACAATCGAAGCATATCGATTTGAAGTAGGAAAGAGGTTGGAACTTGAGCCGACCCAAAGGCAAAAAAGGCTGGATATTTGGTCGAATGATAAAAAGGGTTCCAATGAATGTTTGTGACGACTGGAGTAGGTCAAGAGCGTGACCAACAAAAGGAGCTAAGGTGTATAAATCTAGGAAGTTGTGGAAGTAGTTGGAGCAATTAATGTAGAGGTTATGATGATTGTTGAGTGCACTAGGTGGCAAGTTATGCAAGGATATTTTAGGAATAACTAGAGGCTTCTAGAAATCTCTAAAGTGGGAGAATAGGTGATAAATAGGGAGAGAATTTCATAAGAAGGTGTTCTTCTACTTCTGGAAGTTATTGGTGTTTCATAGAGCTAAGTCGGAGTGTGAAAAAAATAGTCGGTAACATAACAAATATCAACTGTGTATGTTAAATCAGGCGTTCCACCCTCATTGTAATATAATTCTTGAAAATTAATAAAAATATATTATTGTTGTCTTCGTGTTCTATTGTGTGATTATATGTGTGTCCTTCTATGGGTGTCTATTTGTGTTTTCATTGTGTATTATGATTTGCATCCCTTTGAATCAGGGTCGCGAACCCCACCGGTTGGTATCAGAGAAGGAGTATCCCATGATAAGGAAGAAGACAACTCCAATTACGGTTGGGTAGAGTTGTAGGGTGTGGTGAAATTCCGATTGCGATCAAAGCATGATTTAGTTGGTTGATTGGAAGGAGCGATGGCTCAAAGGGGTATGAACATCCATGGTAGAGGATGAAGGCCACACACAATGGTGACTATTGATAGAGAGAAATTTGAGGAACGTGTCTAGATGATGAGGAATCTAAAAACTAAGTTGGCCGTTGTGAAGGAAGCACAAAAGAGTGGGTTTGTGGTTGAAACCCTTGACCACCGTGATGAAGAGGTTGAGGAAGGAGAAGCTATTGAGGAAGAAAAATAAAGTCTATAAGATAGATTATTAAATGTCTTGTCTGAGATAAGGGGTAGATCGAAGATGGAAGTATCTACCTATTTAGGAAGTCTAAATCTTGAGGAATTGATAGATTGGATACTAGATATGGAGAATTATTTTGGTATGGAGCAAATTGAAGACCCCAAAAGGGTGAAATTGGTTTCTTTGAATTTGAAGGGTCATACCTTGTTGTGATGGGACAATGTACATATTGACAGAGTGAAGAAATTGAAGGATAAGATTAAGTCTTGGGATAAAATGGTTTCCAAATTGAAGGAAAATTTTCTTCTTATTGATTAAATGATAACCTTTTCAAAAAATTGCAAAATTTGACATAGAAAGAGTTGATTGTTTAGGAATTCTCTGAGGAATTAGATACATATTGTCCATATGGTGAGGAAAAAATGATGAAGGTGATGAAGTTGTAGCAATATATGTGAATGGATTGAAATATGTCATTCAATATGAGTTGATCATGTTTAGGTTCAAAACAGTGAGAGAGGCTTATCCGTTAGCCTTAAAAACAAAATAGAAATAAACCAAGAAGAACCCTAAAAAAAGGGGAAGACTATTGTGAGAGGTGGTGGAAAATTTACTTTCAAAAGAAGGCAAAACAATGGAACAAAGAAAGCAGGAAGAAGTGAAGTGAGGAAAGATGAGGGCATTGGAAGAAACCCTGCACTAGAGTATAGAAGGGATAGTGAAAACCCTAGAGGTAGAGCCACATTTGGAAGGAGAGGAACTTTTAGAGGAAGAGGTTGTCGACTCATAAAATTCACCACTAATTATTAGCTTGCAAAGAGTTGCAAGGAATATTTAACCATATTATTATGATATAATAATTAGGCCCCTCGAAAGCAAAGAGTGGTATATCAATGAGTTACTGCTAAATGATGATCTTAATCTACAAAAAGGTGTTATAGTAGCTTGCACATATGTTCTCATTTGATGGACTGTTTGTGTTACTTATATCTATGTTTGGTTTAAGGTTCCCATCACTAAAATCACATGTATTTTTCATTTCATGCTCAATGTATGAATGGTAAAAAAACAATTGAAGTCCTAATGGTTTTAATAAGCTCATATCATATCATATCATATCATATCATATCATATATATATATATATATATATATATATATGACAAGTTTGAGGGATTATAATAATATTAGCGTTAATATTTTGTCATGCTAAAACAATATAGATTATTAGCATAAGTTATAAGCATAACAACTTTTTGTTTGAAGAATTTGTGGACTCCATATTATGGATATAATATTTGGTATTGTATATGGATATGTTACAAGGCAAAAGGGTTGGTTAAATTGACAATTCAAAGTCTACAAGTTGAAAGGTGATAAGGTAAGGTATATTGAATGCAATGTACAAGGAATATGTTTATATTAACGAATTGATTGCATAGTGGAACACAAACAAATTCAAAGTGATTTTGGTAATTAATGATTCTGTCTTTCCCGAGTTGGCATTTTAAAAGGACATATTTGTTATTTCTAAGTGGGTTGACATGGTGTATTGATTTAGTTCACATGGCACTCAAGTATTGGTCGTAATAGTGGTATTTCGGAAAGTGTGGTTTTAATGTGGCTAGGGTTGACAAAACTACACTACACTTTAATTTATTTCTACGTGGGTTTTAATGACTCAATCTCGAAATTTCTACGTTGATGTTGGGTTTTTCATTGTTCTATTCATATTTTTGCTTTGGAAAATAGCTTGATTACCAGCTCATATTTGAAGGTTCCGTAGCTGATTTCACCACTCATTCATAGCATATTTGAAGCGTTTGAAAAGTATGTGGAAAGGAAATACATTTTCTATCAAATAATTTATTTGTTCAATAGTTTTTGATGGCTCTGTTGAATGGCTATATGTGTGTATTGTTTCCTTTTCTGTTTCCTCAACAATGAAATGCTTGAAAAATAATTTTGTGTTTTGGGTTAGAGTTAATGGTCTAAAGTTTAGAGTTGAAGTATGGAAATTTTGTTTAAATTTTTTTTGAATGTTTGGTTTCTTGTGCTTTTCTAATTTGGCTCATTCCATTTGAACATGGAAATTCTTACTCTGTGTACAAACTTACTAAGAGGGAAAAATCTTCTCATCCTCTATAAGTTCTCTTACTACGCATGCATAGCGATCCCGAGTCATTTTCTTTCACTGTGGAAGAAATGCCAAGTATTTTCTGTCTTTGGAAACTTTATTCATGTTTTGAAATCCTGAGTATACATGGCATCACTGCAAATAATATTGTTCACTTCAAAAAAGGCGCCATCTCTCGAAACGATATTTCATATATGTTGAATAGTTTCACTAAGTCAAATAACATTAAAGCTTTGTCTTTAGAAATGAATGATAACCATTACTTTTTTTACATTCTCGAACTTCTTATCATTTTGGAGTTATTTGGGTTTCCA
This sequence comes from Pseudotsuga menziesii, assembly GCA_001517045.1. Classification (NCBI taxonomy): domain Eukaryota; kingdom Viridiplantae; phylum Streptophyta; class Pinopsida; order Pinales; family Pinaceae; genus Pseudotsuga; species Pseudotsuga menziesii. Next base: position 255,944 of record LPNX010044693.1, read on the forward strand.
ACCCAAATCCATACATTTGCAAACTAAGCAATTTTGAGTATTAACCTCATGGAGTTATGCATCTAAAGTTTAGGGTTTCATTGTGACTCTATTTTGTCTCTCAAAAACTTTAATAACCTATTCAGGAGCTCCAGTTGCACAAATTCGATCGTTTCCTTTAAAAAAATGTTAATGGCTGTGGTGGGTTTAAACCATGTTGTTTGGAAGAATAAGAAATTCCATGTATTTTACAATTTGTTTTATGAGGAGGTTCTATAGGAATGAGAATTCTGTGTGGCGAAAAAGTTTGTGGATTATTGGTTGATAATGTGTTGGGATTGTTACTTATTTGGTCGAGAAAACTATGATTTTGATATGACTGTGTAAGTTTCACGCATGTAATTGTTTTATAGGTTAAATCCTATAACTCTTTGAAAGTTGGCTTGTATGGGTAAACAAATTGTGGTTATGTTTTACTTTCAGACTTGAAAGAAGTATTGAATGCATGTTTGTTTTGACATCTACTGTCGATGGTGTCTTACTGGTTGGAAATCACATTTTGTTTATGACTGAGCTTGAGCATGTTTTGAAAAGTTTTAAATGTGTCAATTCGATTGAAGTGACTTTGTCTTTTCTCATCATAAATAAAGTTTGAAATCCATTGAAATAAAGTTTGAAACACCTTGGGATGTGGCCACAACTTAAACACTAGGGCATAGCTCCTTGCTCTCTGGACTCTACTTCACTTTGCAAAGGGCATGGGTCTCCCCTTGCACATTTTTGGAGACTCTTCTGTGGTCATTAACTGGGCTAACAGCAAGGTTTCCTTGACTTCTTTGGATCTGGGCCACCGGTGTGAAAGTATCACTAGTTTGATGACCTCTTTTCACAAGCTGGACATACAACATGTTTACAGAGAGTACAAAATGAGAGCATATGGCTTATCCAAAGAGGCTCTCTCAATGGCCACTGACCACTTTTCCTTCATTGAAACATATGAGGAAGACATTATTGGGGGTGGAGAATTACAACTCTTTTAGAGCTTTAGTGCCGGAGCTCTGTCTCCTTATTTATTTTGGGCACATGTTTTGATTTTGATTACCTGTATTTTTGGTATTAGTATGACCCCGAGGGACTCTTGGATAAGATTTTTGGGCTCCCTTTTTTCTCTTGGTGAACTGTTGAAGCCACATGTGGGAAGAATTACTGATTTTGGAGCCCTGTAATTGCTGAAAGAGATGTATCCTGGATCTTTGTCTGATTGTTTTTTTGAGCCTTTTCATGTGGGGAAGGCCCAGTCATTGTAACAGAACTCCATGCATGACTGCTATGTAAACATGCCCTTTAATTCTTTATGAATATTAAGGTATATCCTTTTTCTTTTGAAAAAAAAAGGTTTGAAACACATTGTTGACTACATGCGTCATGAATTTTAAAACAATGGTAATCATACATTTTTGGGTTACTTTTCTCAATGTTTTTATTAGCAAAAAAACAATTTTAAAAGAAGAATATTGAATTGGATTAAAAGTGTTACAAACTCATAAGATGTTAAGGAATACCAGCACTCATAATCATAAGAGATACAAAGTTGATTGGTTTGACTATACAATGTGTTTACAAATACTATAAATCTTCTTAAAATAATTTCACCTGTAGCTGGCAGTGGCAATTGATGATGATTGGATATTGTAAAAAGAAATGTATTTGATTGCATTCATGGTTAATTGAACATGTACCATTCATTTTACTTTCACCTATTTTCATTATCAATTCATTCATCTCTCCTCATTTTCGAAATAAAACTTGCTTTTCCCACGTTTAAAAGTGTAATAGTTAGGAGGAATAAGTGGTATGTAGTTTAAAAGTGATAAATATTGAAGCAAGTTCAAGTCTTTTCCCTTACCTTTTTTCCTCAAATATATTTGCATGCATGATTGTTGTTTGATTTAGACCCGTTTATAAATGATTTAAACACAAAATTATGGAGCTCTGGAGTCGTCGAATATGATTATGGGAGGGGATTTGAATTTAATCCTTTAAGTTAGAGAGTTTTGGGGGAATAATGTAAGATGCGACACTTTAAGTCAGTTTTTCAATACTTTATTTGATGAAAAAAGTTTGATTGATGTGCAATACATGAAACTAGATCCAACTTGGAGAAACAAAAGAAGAGGTGACAAGGAAATCTCCAAAAGGATAGACCAGTTTATGATTTGAGAGAATCCAGTCAATAGGAAATTCATGATACAATCGATGGTCGAAACAAGAGGAATATTAGATCATAAACCAATAGTGTTATCAGTTAATGTTCCAGAGAAAAAAACCAACTCATTTTAAATTTAATCCAATATGGTTGGAGGAGGAAGGATACAAAACCTTAGTCATGGATACTTGGTAGCCTTTAAGTGAGACTTTGGTTGTCCTCTTTCATGCAACAGTTCCCAGGTAATCTTGCAAGGATAAAAAAAGTCTCCAAAGAATGGGACAAGGATCATAAATCATTCTCACAAGAAGAATTAAAAGGGTAGGAGACAAATATTGAGGATCTATACGCCTCTAACCGGGTCAAAGTTTTCTCTGAAGTTGAATTAGAGACCTTAAATGAATTAGAATGTAAGAGGAGCTCCCTATTGCCAAGGGAGGAACAATATTGGAGAATGAAGAGCTGAGCTCTTTGGTGGGAAGTGGGAGACAAGAACACAAAATATTTCCACATGTTTACTTCACATTGTTGAAGTATGGGATGCTTGAGGGAATATGGATCGGTCTTTACAAGACAAGGCACATGTGAGAGTGGGTCATTTTAGAACTCTTTTCACTGAATCGATAGGTTTCCCAATAGAAGAAATTATATAAGCCTTAAGGCTATTCCCAAGGTTAATTTTGGAAGAAATGAATGAAGAACTTACAAAGGAGGTTTCAGAGGAAGAGATGAGTTATATCCTTGACTCCTTTCATAAAGGTAAGAGCGCAGGTCCGTATAGCTTCAATCTGGAAATATTCCTTGGGTTCTTTGATCCATTAAAGGAAGATCTACTGAAATTATTGAGGGAATCCATAGTTCCTGGAAAGTGTTGAGGGCCATAAATTCAACTTTCATAACTCTAATTTCCAAGAAACAAAAATCTGAATCCTATGATGACTTCAGACCAATTTCATGTTGCAGCCAGGTTTATAAATTAATAACAAAAACTATTGCTAAAAGATTAAAACCTACTTTTGAGTCAGATTGTTTCAAAGGAACAATTTGGGTTTTTGTTCAACATACAAATTCATGATGTGGTTTCCTTGGAACAAGAAGCAAACCACTCTATAAAAAGGATAAAGAATGTGCCCTTTCTTTAAATTCGTCCTATCCAAATCTTACGACAAGTTAAGATGAACATTCGTCAGATTGCTATTGATTCAAATTGGAATTTTTATGGAGGTGGTTGAATGGATCTTGGAATGCATCCAATCCACTTCTTTCACATTTTTAATAAATGGAGCTCCCTCCTTATTTTTTTGCATGGTGAGAGGACTAAGGAAGGGATTCCCTCTCTCTCCCTTCCTTTTTATTCTGTTAGTAGAGGCTTTGAGTCATTTAATTCACAAAGCAAATTCGATAGGAGAGATTGAAGGGGTAAAGGTTTCAAGTACAAAAGAGCTCACCCACACTCTTTTTGTGGATGATGTCCTACTATTAGGAAAATGAATAATTGAAAATATTAGAGCCTTTGCTATAAGAAGGTGACATGGATGGTAATTAACACTGAGAAATGAAGTCTATCCCATAACAACTTCTCGGAAGACATGTTGCAAAGAGTAAGGGAGGTAATTCCTTTCCCACTAGATTCCATGACAAAAGGGTTTAAATATCTAGGGTTCTTCCTTAAGCCAAACTTGTACTCATTTCAAGACTGGATATGACTATACAAAAAAGTTGAAGCTAGAATTTCGATAAGACAAAGCAATGCTACATAGTGTTTCGATATATTGGGCCTCTATTGCCTATATTCCAAAAGGAATACTAACAAAAATAAGAAAGAAATGCTTATCATGTCTTTGTAAATCCAATAGATAGTCCGAAGGAATTGCATTGGTGAAACAATAAACTTTAATCTTTCCAAAATAAATGGGAGGTTGGGGGATAAAAAATACAGACTTATTTTGCAAATCTTTGGTAGCAAAATCACTTTGAAGGCTAACACATAGTTATAACTCACTCTGGGGCAGATTCATGAGTTCTAAATACTTCCTGGGATCCATGGTGGTGGAATGGTTATGGAAACCTATAAAATACCATAAAAATGGTTCAATAGGCCAGAAAGCCTTTGTTTTGGCCTTCCCACTGGTAGGGAATTGGTATGCATGGAAAAGTAGAGATGGAAAAAGAGTAAGAATTGGAAGTGATCCTTGGGTAGGTGAAAAATAATATTAAAGAATGTCGGAAGATGTAATTACTCATCTAATATATCAAAGGATATATGCCTTAGTAGACACACAGTACCAACAACCACAACAAAGGGGAATATCGGGTTGGAAATAGTCCCAGGACCCGGGGTTGGGAGGTGAATAAGCGGTGGGTTGGAACAAGTTATCAGTAGGTTGGTTTCTAGTTTTGTTAACTTGGATGAGGAAGAACAATATCTCTTAATATGGACAAAGAATGCGGTCAATGGAAATCTTGGAAAAAATAGGATATGGAGTTCCAATAGCTGATTCCCTTGAAGGAGAAAAGAAATGGTGGTGGGAGAAAGTCTGGAAGATACCAGGTCCATTGAACACTATTATCACCCCGTGGCTTGCTCTAAAAAACAACATATTAACTTGGGAGAACCTAAGATAGTGGGGAATTCAAGGTACGAGTGTGTGCATTTTGTGTAAATATTTTGAATAATTGAACTGTTATTTGTTCATTTCTTACCCGTATGTAGGGTATGTATGGGACTCAACCTCAAAGAACCTCAATGAAAACAAGGTTATTCTGAGAAGCAATTTAACTCTAGATCAAATTACTCAAAAATGGTGGTAAGAGGCAAGGGTAAGTTGCTATGGTGCATTCCCTACTCTGTATGTTTTCAACATATGGGAAGCTCGTAACAAATCCATATTTCAGAATAGATGTGTTCCATAGAAATAACGATTTCTCTGTTAATCTAGAAAGTGTGGGAGCATGAAAATTCTCCCAAGCCAAGTAAGCAACGCATGATTGTGAACCCAAAGATATATTGAAGTTACCCTTTTGCGTTCTTTGACAGGGCCAGTTAAGGGGATCCACCACTTGGTGGAGCAGGAGGTGTGATCCATTTCTTAGAAACATTAAAATTCTGCGTTAATTTTTCCTCTGGACAACAAAGTAGAGCTCACGAACTTATGGGAAGTACTCATGGTATCACAGAGTAAACACATGGAAATGATACAACTATTTGGATGCTCAAACATGGTAGTTGATTGGAATAAAGGGAAGATCCATATTGGGGTCCTCACCTTCAATATATTCTTTCCTCAATTTGTGATTTGGTTTCTTCCTTTGATAATGTATCATTTGACCACATTGTACAAGAACTAAATATGGAAGCAAATTCATTATCCAAATTGGCACTGTGTTTGCAACCTAGGGTCATCAATGTCGAGGAACATAGAAATGGGCAAGTTGAAGTCATAGAATTTTTTTTGATGTTTTAAAGAATATACAAATTTTGTAAGATAGGTTTGGGAGGATGAGAACCAAGTTTTGTATACATGTGATATACTGAATGTCTGTGGTCATAGTAATGATCTCTTGCCTCTACATTTCTCCTCCTTACCCTTTACCACAATTGTACTGTCCCTAACCCTTATGACAAGGAAAAAAGGTTATAAAATTCGGTTTAAGCACAACAAAATTAGATGAAAATAGGGTTAGGAAAACTATCCATTCAATGATTAATTAAAGGCCTAACTTTAAGAAACATTACTAAGGTTGCGACACTTAATTAAATAATTCGTCACCCTTACTTAAATAATATAAACACTTAATAAACTCTATCAACGTTAACTTTAAGTTCAGAATCACATCCAGTGCATGAATAACACATCTATCATCATAGTGTTATTACGGTCCTACATTAAATACTTATACTTCCTAAAGATGATTGAAAACATAGTTTATAATTGTCAAATATTGTGTCGTTAATTGTTTGCAGCTTTAATTAGTTTGTGGTGTTGTTCACTGTGTGATTTCATTGAAGCTAAACACCAAGAGAAACACACATAAATACACATATTTACGGTGTAACCTATAGCCAAACCAAAACCAAATCAAAACAAAAGGCATCGACTGCAATCACAACCCACAAAATCACCTCTCGATGACTGTACCCTACAACCATTTTTCACTATATATATTTTAGATTATATGGTTTCCTCCATCCAACCATCAATCAATATTACATTCAAATTACATTATTCTAACTCATATATGAAACTAGGAGCATATCCATGCATAGAAAATTTCCAATCTAACAATTGGTACGCTCAAACCGACACCAGAAAAAATGCTGGACCAAAACAAACATATCTTGGTCATCCAGAAAGATTTTTTGATGAAAGGAAAGGTGATCGTTAATGGAAAATATGTTATAGACACAATGGATAGGTCCCACAACATAAAAGTGAGCATATATCGGCACACTAGAACACATGGTTGCACCCCTCCTAGTATCGTAGAGTCATGGTTACAGTTTTTGACGAGAAAGAAGATCATAATGAATATCATCTCAGATTCGAATCCTATGGAGCCCATTCTTCTTGTAACCAGATTATGAAATACAATAATAAACCATATATATAATTCAAATCAGCCACCTTTTCACAATATCATCATAATAATATGTTAAAACATAAATAAAATCATATGAGAAATACTTATCTCAAGATATGGACAACTGACTACAGCATGACAACTTTCCTCCCAGCCATAGACACAGTCAAGCCTTCCTTGCTTAAAGAGGTCACCCATGAGATGAGACCATGGATCCATGGGTATAGGCACAATTAGTCTAGCAACTCTCAGAACTACCTCTTTCGAGAACCAGAATGCTTCCCACTATTGCTTTCCTGTCCATCTCCATTGCCTATGGGATATGACCTAGCTTGCCATTCCCATTTCCTAGCTTCCTATGCAAGAACTTGGACTAGTAAAGTAAAGAATAGAAGCAATTGAAAAAAACCTAGACTAGCTCTAAGTCTCAATACACTCCCAATACTACCAATATTCCCAACATGGATAGATAACACAAGTCACATGGTCCAAATCTCAAGATTAACTTCAACAAGGAGAGGGCATATGAATTTATAGCACAAGGAGGCCAACTCTAAACCAAATGGATCAACTCAAATTAGAGAGAGGTAAGGTTTAAGATTCATCATGGAGACTTAACTTGAATTAGTGGAGTCATGTATTAGTGAAAATATTCCCTTTCTCGAATTAGCACCATGAGGAGGAGTTACCTAAATTCAAGGAGTGGAGCCCTGGAGAGCACAAGGAGGCACATGCCTAATGCATAAGGGTGGTTACAAAAAATGAAGGAGAGATAAATACATGAGAGAAATGATCCATTAGGGTCATAAATATGATGGGAGCACAAAAAGAGGATCATCAATCCATTGTGTAAGATATGAAGCTAGAAAATAGCATACAACCACCAAAAAATAGGAAAATGGCTCATAGATGACCAAAAACATATAAATGCGAGGGAATATCTTCCCAAGGAGGGATACCTAGGAAATATGGTCTTAATAAGGTGTGAAAAATATGAATTAGTAACTCCATAGTCCATAAATATAAATAATAGGGTCCGTTGTACAAGGTTTGAGTGATAAACATTATTAATGTCGCCAAGGTGCAAATATGAACTAGGATGGACAACTTAAGCCAATAAGAAGTTCTAGAGTGCTATGGATGTCCCCATTCCCCCTCACTTTGTGAAATCCATGGTCCCCCATACTCTTTTAGTTTCCTTTACTGATCCAGTTGTTTATTTAATCAATAAGAACATCATTCAAAGATAGCAATGCTGCCAATAGTAACATTAATATTAATAATAGTGCCAAAGTTAAAAGTCACATTACCAAACGATGATCATAAGTCCTTAATCACACTAACGTGCAAAGGAGCATAAGTACATAGTCATGTAAAATATCATAAGTCCATCATGAAAAAGAACATAAGTCACATGAAAGATAATGAGTCTTGGGATTAACAATTGGGGTATTAAAACAATTACATATTATGTAGTTAATATATTTAATCCATCAACTCCTCTTCTGACCCCATATATTAGAGGAAATCTTTTAGAATTATATTTAAAACACTTAGTGATGAATATTGGAAGTGAACACCAGGTTCCTCTTCATCATTAAAATTAAGTCAAAAACACTAAAGTGAAGCAGTTTTTAGGTCTTATTGCCACTTTCCTTGAGGAAAGGTGCGACCAATCGCTAGTTTAGGTCCTAAAGGGATGACCACATTCATATGGTTTCCATTTTGGAGCTAGTAAGTTTGACCATGAGCTTAAAGAAAATAAACATGCATGAAAATTTAAATTAAAAAAGAAAATAAAGCTTAATTATGCATAAAAAGATATTTATGTGCATACACATTGGGACTATCACCAATTATTAGGATCATCATACACTCTCACCTAATCGAAGGCTATAAAAGAAAGAATATGGTTAGAGATCTAGGAGGATAGATAGAAAGAATAGAAAATGTTGGAATGCTAAAATGTGAGGAGAGGAGCTAGATGCTGGAGGAGGACAATGCTGCGAGCAACAACTAGGATTATGAGTATTGCACCTCTTTTGATTTAATATAAATGGATTCAATTTTCCCCTCCATGATTTTTATCATATAATCTGTGGAAATGAATGTCATTTTAAAGTTTATTGATGTATTTACATTAGTTTTCATTTTAGTGGGATGAGAAAGGTATTCATTTTGAATGTGTGTAGGTTTGTTCAAGGAGATTCAAGAGTAGTGAGAAAGGATTCAAACATCAGAGATCATTGGACAAATTGGACAACCATTGACTCTTTATTCTTCCCCAACTCTTAAAATTTTGTAAATGATGCATGTTAGTACTTAGGAAAGCGTGTAATTTTCCATTTATATATTTGTTGGTGAGCTTCACCCCCTCACTGGGAAAGATGCACCTTGCTCTCTACCATTGTGATAAATTTTCTTACAACACACCTACATTCAATGGGGAAGGTAAACCAATATAAGAGGCAAAAGCATGGATTCTAGGACTACATAAGTGCTTTAGGATCCATGATTACTTCAAGAACTAAAAGACCAAAATTGTCATTTTTAGTTTGAATGGCAAAGATTTAATCTAGTGGGAACACCTTAGATAGGTGAAAGGAATATGAAGAGAGGAAGACTGATTGGAGGAAATTTGAAAAGTATTTCTATTATAAATATCTTTGAAATAGGTATTATGATAACAAGAGAAAGATGTTTCATGGATTGAAGTTAGGACATATGACAATGGAGGAGTATGTGAACAATTTTATAAACTCCTACTATGGTATGTAGATTGCGTCAGAAATGAGAATGTAAAAAATCATAGGTTTTTACGTGGATTTCCCAAGAGCTACAAATATAGGATTGAGTTTGTAGAACCCAACACTTTGGATGATGCCATTCAAAAGGTTATGAATTTGAGTAAAGAAAGTGAACATTTCAAGAAAATGAATTAGGAAGAAGGAATCCCAGAGGCAAGTTTTTTCCAAGGAGAAGAGGATTCAAACCCTTACCTTACAGGGACCCGCTAAGGAATATTTAGTAGCGATAACAAGCTGAAGGTGGATTTAAGTAGTCTATGCCAATAGGAGGAAGGCTTGGGGAGCCGATTCAATATTGGGGATGTGGGAGAACCACATGATTCAAGGTTGTCCTCACATCACTACAAGGAAAAGGACTTGTAGTGGAGGATACAATGGAAGTTTATAGTGTTATAAGATTGGTCAAAATTCTAAAAAAAAACTTCACTACAACATCCGTAAATGGTACTAGAGTTTTTAGCGAAGGATTTTACGGAAATGGAATATAACTAAAAAAAATCGGCGACTGAAGGATTTTGGAGAGGTTTTATTTTCGGTGCGCTTTATTCAAGAAAATGAATTGGTTCTAACATAGGTAAAACACACTGATGCATTTCAAACTAATACATGCATTGATGCAGCTATAATTTTATGCGTCAGTGCTTGAAAATACACTTAGCACCGATGCATACCAAAATTTCAATCAAAACTGGTGCTTTATAACAATGTATGCATCGATGCTTTATAATAATTATAGGACTGATGCTTACGAACTATTAAAATGCACTAGTGCCTTATATCAATATAAGCTCCCGTGCTTTACATTACATGTTGCACCGATCCATATGAACTATTAAAAAACACTAGTGCGATAACTAGAGATAAATGCATCGGTAAAGTTGATTGAGACGATGATTATTGCTAAACTTTTAAAATTAATAGTGCAGTCAATATAAAGTAGCACACTGGTGCCCCAGATGTGGGTGACAAGTGAGATGACACGTGAGACCTCATACCATGTGGCAACGACATAGGTGAATTAAATGCTAAGGGTAGTGAAATGCTTTCCAACCCCGTAGGCTGTTGGATTGTCATGTCCAGTCAAGGATGTAACATAGGAGAATTAATACTTAAGCATGTTAACACAAAGCGCTATAATGGCGACACTTCAAACTATGAGGCCCGTTAACCTCCTTCCTACGCGCATTCTGGTTTTCATGACTCTGCTTTGGGTTCAATTCTAGTTCTGCAAGGCCGAAGAAGAAGATGCCCATACAAAGAGGCACTCAGTGCATAGGAAGCATCGGTCGGGGCGGTGGGCACTGTAAGGAAAACATTGGGGATATTGATGGTTTCTTAGCGCATGTTTTCTTACCTGTTTGATGCCTGATTGATGAGTGGGAATCCAATGTGGTCTCTAATCATCTTACATCCATATGGAGCAGAAGTAGGATTAACCATTACTGGATGGTTAAGAATATGCTGGGACTGTTGATGGAGGACATGACTGTCAAACAAAATGCTGCCAGGGATCTGGCCCAATGCATGTACATTGGTATCAACCAGAATGATGCGCAACTCAGATCCTTGGAAGAAACCTTTAACTTGAGGCACTACTCGGTGTTTCCCAGTGCAGGAAACATGGATGGCGACGAAGACAAGGACCAGCGTGGGAAGGGTGAGACATCGACAGCGACAGGAAATTCTCATGGTCTATTGCAGGAACCCAAGGAAAACATAAGAATCGCTACACCGGTTAAGCATGGCCGCGAGGCTCCAACATAAGTCATCGTCGCTCAACCAATATTGGATATGAAACCGTGGAATCCAGTGGATGATTACGAACCTTGCCCAATCCCGGAGGAGATGCCAAACTTCTTTGTGGAAGATGCAAAGAAGCTCCATTATCATCCCTGGTTCCTTCTGCGACTCACATGTTTTTTGGGTTTCCTTAGTTTTAAAATATGTCTATTTCATGTCTGTATACATTTAGTTTTTAATTTGAAATATGTCTGTCACGGTTTATAGCTCTAAAGAGAGCAGACTTTCCCATTTTTCTCCTAATCCCAACTCAAGTATTTTTGACAGATTAGGCGGGTGGTATGTTAGTCTAAATCCCCCGTAACAAGGTTTTAATGCTCTGTACACTTATTTTGTTATTTGGAATATGAATCTATACTGCTGCTGCTTACAAAAAAAATTAGCGCACTGGTGCAACATTCTAGCAAATGCATTGGTACTACATTGTTTGAAAAACATTATTACAATTAACAAGATTAGATGCATTGGTGATTATTTTCTGTTTGGCGAATAATGACTCTTGACATTACACTGGAATATATATATATATAATTTCTTTATTCATAAAAAAATCATATACTTTTTACAGTAGTATTCGTTTGATTTTATTATTACATAATGTTTAAATTAATTTATTATATCATAATTTTTCGCATCTATTTTAATATTTAATTATCTATATATTTAATTACTAATGTAACATTTTCACAACACCAGAGAATGCAATATAATAAAAAAAATCATTTTTATTATATATTAATAAGAGGTTTAATACATTAGAAGAAGAACCCAATTTTTTTTTTCAATATACACATAATTGTTACATTATAACTTGTTGTCTTTCAATTGGGAAATTGAATTAGTGCTTTTTATAGAGTCATATTGTGATCCTTTTGAAAATCTTGTGTGGAAAATTGAGATATTTTCAACGTTTTGGAATAATTAGTTTAGCTCGCCATTAGGATATGCTCCAAAGTTCTCACTTTGTTTGGAAGATGGTTTAATCAATACTATTCATTTCAAATAGGAAGATGCGAGGTCGGCTTTTTAAAGATTAGGGTTTTAAGAAGTTATATGATAGCGTTTTTATATAATGAATTTGATTATCAGTTTTTTAATAATTGCAATTATGGATTCTTTGTGAACTCTCCTTTTTGTTAAATTATAACAAGGATTCTACAAGGCTAAAAAGAGAGTTTTAAAGATTAAAAAAAATTAATTATGAATTAGGGCTAGAATTAGAATATAAGGGTTTATAGATTAGTGTTTAAAGAACTACAATTAAAGTTCTAATTATATGATAGTGTGTTTATATAATTTAATAAATTTGATTATTTAATTTTTAATAATTACAATTATGGATTTCTAGGTAACTCTTTTTTAATTATTAAAAAGCTTTTATAAAGATAAAACATTAAAGGGAGTTCAAATATCTTTAATTTTTTTAAATAAAAAATTAGTACTTTAGATATCAAGGGTTTGCATATTATTTTAAAAAAATAGTACTTTAATTATCAAGGGTTTCTATATTATTTAAAAAGAAACTATTAGAGGGAATATTTTAGATAGTGTATTAATGAATTATATTTGTTTAGTGTATTAATTGATGGGTTATTATTTAATTATAGATTTTAATTAATATTGTAAAAATTTAGAGTTTTTATATCTAATTTATTAGGTAATGATTTTTTTTGATTTTGTAGATAATAGGTGTCTTACTTAGTTTCCATCTATCATCTTGATTGATGTTTAGAGGGTGCTTCTTGATCTCTATGGTTCTTTCACTCGTTTTTTTATGTAGTGATCGATGTTGACGATGACTTTTGCATTATCAGGGAGAATGCCGTGATTGGAGGTTAAGGAATGGTCAACCAATGCGTACTTCTTCGTGCATCCATGAATAATGTTTGCATCCTATTCTTTTAACCTTGTTTGGATAAAGAGACCGGTTTCACGATTGGATAGCTTTCTGCAGTCACATGGGATATAGTAAATGCCTTTGTTTTTATTTGGTTCATTTCGATCGTTTGCATGGTCGAGTATATTTCACAAAGTATATAAAGGCAAGAATGTGACCCTTATTTGTTTATTTCATAATATGTTGGATATCTTATCACTTATCCCTTGGATATAAGGAACTTTTATAGATTTTATAATGTTGTAATTGTTTCTCCCTTCCACCTCTCTTGTCTTTTGGGACTAATCTATGGTTTTTCTAATTTGTTTCTTGTCATAGCCATTGCTTTTAAAAACTTTAACTAGGTGTTCTAACTATTGATCCAAATGTGCAGCATCATATATTCGTTTGGATATGGTTTCTAGGGTATTTATAACTCCAATTTTTTGAGACAGGTGATTATGAGAATTAGCCTAGATATAGTTATCCATGTGTGTCTTTTTTTGGAAAACCTGATATGCTAGTCATCCATCTTCTTTCAGCTTGGTGATAAGGACGTGTAGGAACGAAAGGGCTTTGTTATATCCAGTTTCCATAGTGAATTTTATATCTTATGATTGGTTATTCATGTGGACAAGGAATTCTTCTACCTTCTCTTTTCCATGTGGCCAAATGAAATTGGTGTCATCAACATAACATGTCCATTGTTATGGTTTGGTTGGAGAACTACTGATGGATAACTCTTCGAAATGCTCCATAAATATGTTTTCTAGAATAGGGAAGAGTGGGGATCCCATTTATACACCATTAGTTTGCTCATAAATGTTAGGATTATTATAATCCTCCCTTGTCCATATATAGTCTATTGACCATCTTGTCTAGCATAGGGAGACATTATTAATGTACTGGAGTATGTGGAACACATATAGATGTTAACTGCCACTTACTGCATGTTCATGCATGAGTTTAAGTGCCTTTGAGACCATTTCCTACATTTTAGGAGCCACTATGAGTGCCACCATCAACCTCCATCAGTTGGTTGTCGTAGTTAACCAGTTATGCTGAGTCAACCTTTAGTTACATTCAGTTAGATCACTCTCAGTTAGTCTAGTGCCAGTTTTGCATGGATGCACGGGGAAGTGGTCCCTTTTTCCACCTACCTTGTCAGTTTAACTAGTTTAACCAATTGTCAAACTGATTTAGTTATCCAGATTTAGAATAGTGGTTCCCATGTAGTGATTTAGACACTCCTAGTTAGCCAACCAGTCAGGTTAGTTGGTAGATTTGAATCTTATTCACATGATTCAAATTCTCCTTATAGTAACACTGTTTTATACTACTAGAATAATGAAGATTAATGTTGTAATTAACTGATCAATTCTTATCAGATTTGTCTCAAATTTGTATTGTTCAATGTACATTGTTCTTGATATTTCACTACACACTTCACCTTTCAATTGCTCTCATTTGCCTGTAGACCAATGGTTCAACAATTTAACATGGTATCAGAGCCTTGTTCAAGCTAGCAGCAAGTCTTGTCTGATCTCCATTGTACACCAGAAATAACTGATTCCTCATAAATCCTGGAATGATAGCCTTTCTCCCTCTGAATTTTGTTTAGAGAAGTCTATCTAGGTGTGACAGACTATGAGAAAGTGTACATGTCGAGGTGGAAAGGATTGTGAATTAATTTTGGTTTTGCAGTGTAATTTCCAGGTACCTATGTAGCTTCTTGAGGAATTAACTGTTCAACATATAGATAGATGGATTCCTCATCTCTTGTACCCCGAATCCTTACACCATTCAACTACTCTGATTGTAGGGCATATATGCAGATAGCCTTGTGCAAGATTGGCCTGCATAGGATGACTATGGGCAGAGAAATTGAGCTCCAACGATATGTTGATAAGAATAAGTTTTTGAATTGGCTTAATGAGGCTTTCGGCTTCATGTGTACTCATATCTCCCAGGCTCTTTTGTTCCATATTGAGGGACTTAGGACTTTGAAGGAAGCTTGGGAAAAGGTTCAATTTTTTCTTGGAAAACAAGATGAGCTTCGAGGGGACATATTGGAGAAGGATCTCATAGCTCTACATACTAGCAGTTTCAAATCCATTCATCAATTCATCACAAAGTATAATTCTCCAGTACTGCAATTCAAACAATGTGGATTAAAGAGGAAAGATGAGCAGCTTGTGGTGTCCATGCTTAACAAACTTGGTTCTGAGTACTCAAGGCTTTGTCTCTACATTCCATTCTGGAAGAGATTCCATCCCCAATTGGTATATGCCTTCTCTAGATGCTTTTTCTGAGTCCTTAATACAAGAGAAAGATAAATTGGTTCAAATGGGAGTGATTCAAACCTCCAAGAATCAATATCTCTTGATGTCAGACTCAAACAATGCGCAAGCCAGAGGGAAGCACAAAGGGAAGGAGCCCAAAGAAACTGATTCAAATCCAAAGGAGAATTAAAGGAGCCTTGGGTTCCAAGGAAAAGAAGAAATTTGAGAAGAATAGATGTCCATACTGCATGAGGGGATTTCATCAAGAGAACCAACAAATGAAGAAGACAATCGACCAACTGTCCAAACTCCTTGAACAGAACAATATTTCCCTCCCACAAGGAGAAAAGAAGGTTGATACTGAACAACCGACATAAGATCATGAGAGATGCCATGCCTTGAAGGCATGCCTCACTTAGTCGAAAGCTTACTTGATTGATTTTGGAGCATGCAAGCACATATTTCCCTCTAAGGAATCCTTCTCTACTCTCACTTTATCAGAAGGACCTAACATTCACATGGGATATGACTCCCAAATCCCAACTGCTGGAAGAGGTTCTATTAAAATCTAGCACGGTGAGTTCAAGAATGTTCTCTATGTGCCCTCTCTTGCAGAAAATATATTGTCTGTTTATTAGATGACCCATACAGGCTCTTCCAAGAGAGTTACATTCGATTCTGACTCAATTGAAATCATAGAAAAATATACGGGAAATATCATAGAGAAAGGGTTTTCTAACCATGCCTCAAAGGCATATGAGCTCTTTTATTTTTTTCTTGTTTCACACCCAACGAATTTATTGACTCATGCCAAAAACACTATCAAGATATGGCATGAGAGATTTGACCATCTCAATTTCAAATATCTCCAGCAAATCCACAATGACAAAATGGTTAAAGACTCGCCTCTCATCCAAACATGAGATGGAGTATGTCTTGGTTGCTTTGTAGGTAAGCATCCAAAGAAGAGGTATCAAGTTGGGAAGGAAACTAGAGCCACCTCTACACTTGATCTGATACACAGTGATGTTTCAGGACCAATTCCTACAACATCCATTAATGGTTCCAGGTATTTCCTTACTATTATTGATGATTGTTTAAGGTTCTACTGGGTATATTTCATGAAACAGAAATTAGAAGTATTCACAATTTTTAAAGTTTTTTAATATTTGATTGAGAATCATTTTCAGGAAAAAGATCAAGGCCATTAGATCATATAATATAGGTGAATACATTAAAATATATTTACAACATTATTGTGAATAAGAGGGGATTCAAATGGAACACTTAGTTCCATACACACCATAATATAATGGTGTGGCTGAGAGGAAAAATAGATCATTGAAGGAGATGTCAACCTATCTTCTCCAAGCCAAGAATCTTCCTCCTTCTCTTTGGGATGGAGCTGTAAACTGTGCTTCATACATACAAAACAGAGTGCCTCATAAATCAGTGGTTGGGGCCACTCCATTCAAAGCATTGCATGGGCATAAGCCTAATGTCTCTCACTTGAGAGTTTTTGGATCCAAAGCTTGGGCCAGAATAGCCATGGACAAGAGAAAGGCATTCCAAGACCAGAGTATCGAATGCATACTGCCGGGATATGTTGAGGATGAAAAAGCATATAAGTTGATGGAAATTGCAACTAGGAAATGATTCATAGAGCAAAGTGTTCAGTTTGAAGAAGACTAGTTTCTTGATCTACCACCATCCGAAGCACAAGAAGGTATAAACACTCTTACATTTCCTTTTGATGATGATATTTTGTCACATGTTTCAGATTCAAATGAAGAGGAACAAGATCAGCATGATCTTGATATTGAGTATGTACCTCATGAGAATCTAGATATAGATCCAGCTCCCACCCCAAATCAGTGTCCTAAGTCTAAATGCGCCCAAAATCTCATTGAAGCAGTTGGGGATGGTGATGGGAATCCATAAGACAGAAGGAGAACAAGGTCCCAGTATCATAATTATCATGTTTCACTCCCTCACACAATTTCACTATCTACAGAGTGGTGCAACAAACTTCCAAGAAAGTGCTACTTGATGGTAGCGAATGATCAACCATTTGGCCCACAGAAGAACACGATTAATCATTCCTTTCCTCCTCCACAAAGAATAAACACATACAAATTCCATCAGATCAGAATAACATTGATAGGTTCACATGCACAGCTTCAGGATGCTACTGCACAGAAGAACCATGCTGCTGGATAGTGCTACAAATTGCTCCTCATCCCAACACTGACCTTGCTAAGCTACCTGCAGAGACTCCTATTGATGGTGTTGTAGTTTCAATCCAACCCCCATCTACAGTGGAACCTTCTAAGCAACAAATTACTTCCACCACTGCTCCTTCTACTACTATGGTTTATACCGAGGTGAATGCTATTCAAACTACACAGACACCCAGTAATAAAAGAAATGAAAAGGAAAAGGTAAAAAGTTAGGAAACCAACAAGAGAAACCCAAGACCACAACCTTAGAGAATGAAAACAAATCAAAGAGGAAAGCTAAGGGGCCCTTGCCTATTGTGTGGAGGCGACCACTTCATGAAGGAGAGCCCTCGTCGTGAAGAACTTAATAAGTTTTTAAAAATTAACCCTCCTCCGACGGTACTTACCCATCCTTTTCCATCTCAAAAACACTTAATTGACCACATGCCTTCACAAGGAACCTGTAACTCTACTGAACAGATCCAAATGATGTTCGCTGAAACTCTCAAGTTAACTGCACGTAGTCAAACATATGACAAACCAATAGAGAAGAAGGACGGAGGTAATTCTTTCGAGAAAGTTCCTCCTACAAATTCTTCTCCTCCACCTCCATCTAATTGACCTCTTACGATTGAGAAACCTAACCCCAACTTGATTTTGCGCCCACCAAAGAGTACCATCCAGAAATATGTATTTAATCCAAGTGCTCGAGCTACTCAATTCTATACTGTTGTCGAGGATTTAGCTCAAGCACCTTGTTCTATGTCTACACTGGAAGTACTCTAGTGTTTCCCTACACAACGTAAAAATTTGTTGACGGCTTTAGGGGCCTTAGATCCAAAAAATACCACTACTTTTCATTTTGATGTGGAAAATTACAATTCCAAGTTATCACACCAGTCCATGTTTCAAATCGTGACCAGGGTAGTTTGGAGGAAGGTCCATCGTACCGTATTGGATGAAGGAGCTTCCACTTCAGTTTTTTCTATGTATTGCTGGAGAGAAATAGGTTCTCTTGAACTTACTAAGTCACCTACTACTTTGAAAGCTTTCGACGAACTAGGTTTCCAACCTCACGGTCTGTTACCAACACTATTGATTGAGCTTTGGGGAAATACTGTTTCCATCCAAGTGGAAGTGGTCGGTGCTCCGTTAGACTACAATCTGCTATTGGGGAGAAACTGGTTTTACGTTATGACGACTGTCGCCTCAAAATTTTTTTGTACTCTCCAATTCCCTCAATTAGGAAATATTGTGACCATAGATCAGCTTGATTTTTGTTCACCTGATGTTACTATCACTATCGCGAACAATATTCCTATGCTAGGGAAATCCCCTTCTCCTTATCAATCGATCGGGGTCGGGGTGTTGAAGGATTTGTATCTTATGGGTGTTTTTCCCTTGATTCCTCCTAGTACAAAAGTAGCAAAGTTGAATATGATCTCTACGACTGGGCACATTCCTAAAAGTAAAGAAATTGCTGAGACACCTTATCTAGGTCCTCATGAAGCACTCTACAATGCCATACAATCTGCTTCTGATGACTACAATGATAATCATCATCTAGTGGCATCAGATCCTTATCATCTACCCTATTGGCTAGATTCCCCTCTCCCCACTCTAGATTATCTCTCACAGGATTTTCCATCGGATGATTCTATTATGGAGATCATGAGTGAAGATGAACTTGTATGGGAATACCATCACCATAGATCTTATTTCCTTCCCCATGCCAATTCGGTAAGCTCCAATTTTGTTTCACTCACTAGCTCTGATTTTGTCAAAAATCATTAAACACCTGTGTTGTTACAAGACACTGATTCCAAAGGAAATTTTTGTAATATCACTTAGATGACCCCCATCGACATATCAGTAAAGCATGGAACTGTTGAACATGTTCATGTAGGCCATAACTGTTCAACGAAAGAAACTGAAAAATATAGAAATTTGTTCAAATAATTCAGAGATGTTTTTGCTTGAACGTATGAAGAAATTCCTGGGATTGATCCATCCATTGTTTTACACAAGATCAATACTTACCCCACAACAAGACCAGTTCGACAAAAACTTCGTCAAGTCCATCCAAGGAAAGCTGCGGAAATAAAAGCCAAGGTTGAAAAAATTTTGAAAGCTGGTTTTATTTATCCCATATCGCTAACTGAGTGGGTATCTAATATTGTCCCTGTAGCTAAGAAACAGAGCAATATTATGGTTTTTATCGATTTCTGAGATTTGAATAAGGATTGTCCTAAGGGAAACTTTCCAACTCATCATATCGATCAAATCATTGATAGCTGTGGTGCATCATCTTCTCATTTATGGATGGTTTCTCCGTCTATAAGCAGATATAAATATTACTCGCCAACCAGCATAAACCAACATTCATTTGTCCATGGGGAACCTTTGCTTATCGAAAGTTACCCTTGTTAGGATTATCAATCCTCCCTTGGTAAGATGTCTATTGGATTAATTATTGCGTAACTTAGGAACCTTAAATTAATTAAATGAGTCCACTAGTGCAATTGGGTCCACATGGCCCAATGGGCCCACATGTACCAGTCATTGAAGTGTGGGGAACACTACTAGAGGTTAACTGCCACTTACTGTATGTGCATGCATAAGTTAGGGCGCCTCCTAGACCAATCCCTACATTTTAGGAGCCACTAAGAGTCTCGGCACGAACCTACTTCAGTCAGTTGGTGTTAGCACTAGTTAGTCTTAGTTAGGCCCCAGTTACAATCAGTTACTTCAGAGTTAGTTATGCTAGCACTACTAATGCATGGATAATGCATGGTTGCATGGGGAGGAGCGCTTTACCTACCTACCACACTCAATTGCACTGACTTAACTAGTTGTTACTGCTTGTTGGAGTTATTGGTCATCGAGGAGTTGTCTATTTGGACTTCGATATTGATTGGGAGACCTTGATTTAGAGATTCGGTTAGATACAGTCTTATCCACTTGGAGGATTCGAATTCATTACTCATGGATTTGAATTCTACCTATGTAAACTACATTGTACACCGGATATTATTATGATGAATATACTGTAAATTACCGAGAAATACTTGTCCGTTTCCTGTGTGGTTTGTTTTGCTTAGTTTGTATGTTCATTCTCCAATCAATTACTACAAAATTATTAGAACTATCTGCTTGAATATCGAAAAACATCGGAGGTACATTCCAACGAGCCATGTCCTACGCTTTTCACGATATTAAGCACAGTGTGGAACCGTATTTGGATGACCTCCCTGCTTATTCGTAGCAGAGAGATGATCATCCAGGAAATATTAGGTACATTTTCCTTCAATGCAGTGATTATCAATTTCATCTTAACCCACATAATTGCATATTCTGTGTTGAAAATGGACTTCTTCTTGGCTTCGTGGTTTCCAAAGACAGTATCCAGATAGACCCTTTGAATATAAATGCTATATTGGCCTTACCTTCCCCAACCAATATTACTGAACTCCAAAGTTTGCAAGGGAAGGACAAATTTCTTCGTCGTTTTGTGTGCAACTTTGCGGAAAAAATGCATGGCTATATGTGTCTCCTGAAAAAGAACATTCCATTTCTTTGGGATGAACTGGCCCAAAGAGATTTTGATAATTTGAAACACGCTTTGACACACTCACCAGTGTTGCACGCCCCAAATTATTCAAAATATTTTTTGCTTTATGTTTCCACCTCCACTACAACCATTGGTATGGTTCTAGTACAGGAATATTTGAGTGGACAAGAACATGTGATTTACTATTTAAGTAAGATTATTCTTGACTATGAAACTCACTATTCACATGTGGAGAAGCTACATTTGGCTACAATCATCGTTGTGCAACGTTTTCTTTACTACATTCTACTTCGCACTACAATTGTCCTCGTTGATCAAAACCCTATGTATTACATTTTGAATCGTCAAGTGCTAGGGGGGGAGTATTTCCGTTGGATAGTTATCCTGTAGGAATTCGATCTCAAGTTCACTAAGGATCCTTCCAAGAAGTGCTTAGTATTTGAAGAGTTAATGTGTGACCTTCCCTATGCTCTCATGGAAGATGATCCCAATGATTCACTTCCGGATGAATTTTTTTTCTTGATTAGCACAACCGACCCGTGGTATGGAGATTTGATCATCTATCTCCAGACCCAAATATTTCAGCCCGATATATCCTGTGACGATTGTTGACGCATCTGTCACCATGCTAAGTATTAGCTCATTCTAAATGACACGTTATACCAATGTGGTATTGAATCTATTCTTCAACGATGTCTTACTCATGACGAGGATGAACAAGTAATGAATGATTGCCACTCTGGATCATGTAGCGGTCATCTTTCTGGGATGGCTATAACTCAGAAAATCCTTCACGCTGGGTATTTTTGGCCCTCAATATTTAAATATTGTCATGAGCCAGTTAAAAAATGCCCACCTTGTTAGCTTTTCTATACAAAAAAGCAGACCCACCTTGCTCCGTTACACCCCATCATTGCCGTTGGCCCTTTTTCCAAATGGGGGATAGATTTCATGCATTGTAAGCCTACCTTAGCCGAGGGCATGGTTACATCATCGTAGCCGTGGAGTATTTCAAAAAATGGGCCGAGGCAATGCCTACATATGTAGAGGATGGTAAGACTTCCACCCTCTTCCTTTTCAATCACGCCATAGCTAGGTTCAGAGTTCCACACGCCATAGTCACTAATCGTAGATCCCATTTCTATAATCAGATGATGGATGAGTTGAGTACCAAGCTGGGTTTTCGTCATGAGAACTCAACTCCTTATTATCCCTAGGCTAATTCCCAATTTGAAACCATTAACAAAGTCTTGAAGACTATGCTGCGTAGAATGGTTGGAGATCATAAATCCAATTGGAACTTAACTCTATATTTTGCACTATGGGCTTACAGAACTTCGGTCAAAACAACAACTGGTTTTACGCCATTTTTGTTGGTCTATGGACTAGAATTTGTCCTACCTATTGAGTATGAAATTCCGTCACTCAAGCTTGCAGTTGAGATTCTCCCAAACACTTCTATCGAAGAAGAAAATTTTCTGTATTTGACAAACCTTGATGAGGATCGAATAGATGTCTCCTTGGCTAATGAGGCACATAAAAACCACATTAAGGCTCAATATGATAAATCTGTTCAACGTCGTGTAGTTAATGAAGGAGACATGGTTTTGACTTATGATAAAAAACATGACAAACTTGGAAATGGGAAGATAGAATCCATGTGGTATGGTCCCTAAATCATGAGTAAAGTCTTAGAGAAAGGGGCCTATGAGATTGTTGATTATGATGGGACACCTTTCGAGAAACCTCGTAACGGGTTGTACCTTAAAAGGTACTATGCTTAAAGACATTTTTGTTGTAGTACCTTGTATATATGTACATTAATTGAATTTTTTGGTGTGGTTTGATCATTTTGATATGGTTTTGAGTTTTTGTCAATATTGTTTATACCATGTTTTGATTATGCAGATCAAATGGATTTTTATGGTTTTGCTGATGGTGCTTGCCATCATACCCTGAACCTTGCTTCGACTACCTGGGTTTTATATTCCCTAACTCATGACCTAGTTAGTTCAATAGTGGTTTGCATAGGTCCAACCACCAATAATATCAGAGAGTATCATGCGGTAATAGGTTTGTTAATCGAGGCTGCATCCCAAGACATTGATCACTTGGTAGTCTTCATGGAATCTCAACTAGTGATTTTCCACTTAAATAACGTATATGTTATTTGAAACCTTACACTTATTCGTATTTTTTGAAGAGTGATTTTATTGGAAAGATAATTTGAACTATTAATTATCGACATATTCCTAGGTCTTGTAATGCAGTTGCAGACTCATTATCCAATTACATATTGGACTGGTTATTGCTCACACATAACATTTGAAAAGTTAAACATGGTTCATTGTAAATAAACATAAACAGTAAAAAGACATAAAAATTCATATAAACATTGTTCCACATTTGAACACATATAAGCCACCATACATAAGTCTATATATATATATATAAAAGAGTGTTTTACAAAAAATATGGTCTCGATACCTCGACTGAAACACACTGGCTTTCAGATATACAAAACAACCAAAATAATGAATTTAGATAGCTTTCAGTGTCTACAACATATGGGATAGCTAGTGATGCTTGTGATAACACATAATAGCTCTCGCTACCCTCCATAGAAAGCTCACAAATCAACCCGATACTCCAGTAGTGTGCCTCTGGTACCTCTTAGGGAGGTCATCTACATAAATATATGGAATATTTAGAGTTAACTAGTTGAGGTTCTCCTCTAAATCAGTCAAGTCTTCATCTCCTCTATGGAAGAAGAGGGACCCCGCTCTCCTGTCAATTGGGGAGGAACCCCCAGGTGGTGCATCTCCCACATCTGCATGAAAATTAGGTCTCGTTAACATCCATAAAAATTATAAAACATAAAATACAAAAATAATCAATGTCTTAGTATTCTACTTACCAATGTCTCCCCATTGGGAAATTGTTGGTAGGGCTAGGTCTAGATCTCCTCTAAAGCCAGTCCCAATGTATGTGTAGTCCTTAGCCATAAGTAGTTGGTCATCCAACCAACGAAAGAAGGCACTCCCATACTTGACTTAAGACCCACCGCCACCATGGTGGGACAACACCTCTACCCATCACAACATGCAAGGGTCTCATGCTCTTAGCTAAGTGAAAGCTAGCTGCGGCCTCAGATGAGGTACCCGTTCAAAGAAGAAGGATGATAAGATAGTACCATAACTAAATTGCTTCATCTCTCCTAGTTGACACTTAGTCAACTGTTCTTTGAAAGTGCTCGGTAAAGCCTCAGCCTTGTTGAATATTATGGGTTCCATAACCTCCAAAGCATAGAGTATATGTGCTTGAGAAGCCTAATGAGTCCCTTGGCTCCCTGAAACTTGTTACATAGTAAAAAGAACTATGCGAAGAGGAAAATCCATTACCTCTTTTATTGGGATTTTCTTCCCAGACATTTGAGTACTTGGAAAGAAATGACGGTTTATGAGCTCCTGTGTGGTAACATCTCCTCCTCGAGGACCTGTCAATGAGATAGTCGCCCCACGCCTAGACAACCCTGTGAGGAAGTAGATGTATTTTACTTCCATAGTGAGAATGTGATCCCCCACCTCGAAATATTGCTGCTCTGGGTTCCACATTCTCAGGATATAATCCAGTAGTCTCACATGATATCTCATGCTAGGAACATTGAAAAATTTCAAGAGTCCACAACCCCGTAGAGCGGCCACAGTTCCAGGATCAGCCCAACCCTAGAATCATCAAGTTCATGTTGCCTTTCTTTCTAGATAACCATATTCGCTAAAGTAACTTGCCAAAAAGATAAATTAAAGTATTAAAATACAAAATCAACCATTAAGAATACTTAAAAATCATTATTTTGGTGTGGCTCTTGCACATTTTAGGGCATTCTGCGGCACTGCTCCTGTCCCTTTAAGACAGAACGGTGGCATCACCGATTTCGGCATGAAAATTTCCATGTCATTGAGGCACTGACTTTCCCGAAAGGCGTAGGTGCGTTACCTTGCAGGTGTTTTTTACCCTTAGGTAAATCTCACAAACCCTAAAATTTTTGCATGGAATGAAAAATGAAAACCATAGAAATGATAGGAATGATTTTAACTCTTACCTGGAGCTGATAGATCAAAAAATGGATGGATGAAAGCTGTAGAATCCTCGCTTGAAGATTGCACACAAATAACTCCAAATGGCTCTCCAATTGGTAAATAGTGAAATGGTAAGTTTTTTCACTATTCACTAGTTTTTATATGAAATATTTTGGGTTTTATT
The DNA here is from genome assembly GCA_001517045.1 of Pseudotsuga menziesii. Classification (NCBI taxonomy): domain Eukaryota; kingdom Viridiplantae; phylum Streptophyta; class Pinopsida; order Pinales; family Pinaceae; genus Pseudotsuga; species Pseudotsuga menziesii. The sequence continues at coordinate 281,528 of LPNX010044693.1, forward strand.
ATATTATTTTAATCATTTTAATTATTTTAATTGGTCATTAAAAACTTATTTTTAATCTTTTGGAGGTCTAATAGTCTTTTTAAAGGTTTTGCAGGGACGAGAATTAAATTTTTTTGGTTATGTGAGAGTTTGTTTTTGACTTTTTCGTACTTACATAAAACGAAAAAGTCCTTGAGCACTAATTTTGAAACTTTGGTCGTGCTCTTTAAACACAGTACTAAGTTTTTGAGTCAACTTTCGCTTCTTTTCAGACTCGTTAAACTCTTTTATTGTGAAAAGAAACCCTAATAGAGTATTTTTTAAGCTATTTTGGAACTCCTTAAATGTGAAAAGATCGTCGAGTGAACTTGTATTCTTCACGCTCGTAAAAGAACTTGAAGAGTCATCTTTCCGATGATAGTTTACCCCTTTTTCAGTTCGGATTGACTAGTTTATGAAAAAGGAACACTCTAGTTGATCTCATCTAGAAGAGTTCTCTTGGGCATTATTTTATATTTTTTCGGGCCCTAGGGACTAAATCATACGAAAAAGGACCTTTTGGAGTCTTCTTTTATTTTTGTTCAGACTCTCTAAACATGAACGATATCGAGTTAACTTTCAATGGAATCGTTAAATTAAACACCAAGAGACCCTTTTTTGGGGACGAACCCATCCTTTCTCAGGTTTGTAAAACATGTGAGAATGGACTTATCGCATGATAAGCTACAACGAGTGCTTGTTACCCTCTTTGAACTTGTAAAAACGATAAGAGACACTCATCAATCATGATGGGGAAATTAAGGGAAGGGAACTATATTTCATTTGCAATAAATGGAATTTGTTAGTCACCTTTGAACATGGCACTTGTCTGCATTTCATTCAGTCAATTGGATATTTAACTTACTTCCAAAACGATCCACTTTCATGAGTCATATCACTCCTTTTAGTTTTTCAAAGAATGCATCGCTTGTCGTCGCTTTATGTCTTGGTACCCTCATGGTCAATTCAATGATGCCAAGTCTTCACTCGTGCCACCTAATGTTCAAAGGGAAGTCATATTGAGAGTTTGCATCTGCAATCAAAACTTTGTGTCAGTTACTATTGAGTCGGTCCTATGGTTACATCATACTCAAATTCCAAAACTTTGTTCCGAGTTTTATGTCGTTGATGTGGGATTCATCATGGCCCTCCTTCGACGAGACTATTCTTGTCGACTTCAGCTCATCATCCATGAATTACTCTTAGAAACAAAGTAGTACCTTAAGATCTGTATGCATCAACGATAGATCCTCTCGCTTTTGACATAGGTTTACATCATTTACCTTTGATCAAAAGATTCAACCGAGTGTTCGATGTCAAATAATCTATTTACACTCGGGAGATTGTACTGAGGTACCTTGGGAATTATCGACATCAATGGTGATCTCCCTCACACTTGTTAATGGTTCTCATCATTGATCAGTAATCAAGTGGTTTCTACCATGTTTGGCATCAAGACATTGTAATCACATGGATAGAATCATACTTTGTGGAAGATGAGACGAAGAGCCTGGGTATCTCTTAAGCACTCATTGCTTTCCCCAGGTTGCAATGGAGTATCTATATGAGTCCTAGCATGGATCCACATTTGTATGGTCATGGATGTGCTCAAATTTGTGTCCATATGACATAGATCTACATTATATGTCTGGTAGCTATGTCCAAGTTTGAGTCTTGTTCACATGGATCTAAGCTGTATTCTAGTAGCCATGATTAGTCACACCTCCCATGGATCTGCCTTGTATTGGTCTGCAGCCACGATGAGGAGTCTTTTGGATATGAGTCAAAGTATTGATGTATTGCAGAAAAGCCGGGTTGATGAAGATCTCCAATCAAGTGAATTCTTGCCTTGACGCGATAACTTGTTCTTACAAAGCTCTTTCCTATCCTATTCCTCTAGCCTCATGCTTTGGGGGAAATTAAGATACACACATTTCTCATCACCATCATGTACTAAGAACCAAAACATCAGAAATCACCTCAAATCCTCAAAATATGAAGTTAGAACTAGGACAGAACTCATGATTTTATACTTGTTTCCACCACCACCTTTTCCCTTTAGACAATGTGCATTACCCTTGTCAGTAAATCCATTTTTCAATTGACAATAAGCAGTGCCACTACCTAATTACTTTTAGCAATAAGTGGTGTAGCCCTGGTAACACTCCGTCTCCATAGAAAAAGAGAGGTGCTCAAGTTTCAAAAGGAAAAAGAGAATATTCATGAATATTCTCGAAGATCAGCTTCGTGGCACCCTCATCCCTACACTCTCGGACCACCTGGACTCGAGATCCTTTCTTCTAAGATCTCCCTTCCACCTCACCCATGAGAATCTCAACCATTCCTATCCTCGCAAGGGCTATAAGTAGTGGCTCACCCCCCATGGATAAAGAGAGGGAAGTTATGCTACAACACCAAATTTCTGGCCAAATCTAGGGTGAGCATAAAAAAGGCAAGTTGAAGCTTTGGAGGCAAGACCTTTCTTGGGAGGAGACATCTCAACACTAAGGAATATCGGTTGTAATGTATCTCTTCATTTGATTATGCAATACAAGTTCCTTTCCCATAACTCCTATTGTGTTTTTAATCACTGGTTTTATTATCAAATTCCTTAGTCATTGATATAATATAGTGGATTGTATTTGGTACTTTTGATCTTGTGTGCTTTGTGATGTGTTTTTGCGGGTAAACTGTGAAGATCTAGTACTCTTGGAGCTGGAGCATTACACTGTGTAACAGGTGAAAGTTTCATTCCAAACATCTACTTATCTTAGGGAAAGTACTGTTTATTGTTATCCCTCATTTATTCTAGTTGTGAAGGATTTCAAGCTAGGGAAACAACTCCTGTTCGAAGGAGGTGAGTATTTCCAGCAACACAGGAGTACCACATCAAGGAAATTTAATGACACAGTATGTGATGGAAATCCTAATGAACTAGAGTTGATATAGTATTGGGAACGATATATAAGAGGTTTTGTATCAAAGAATTGAACCAAGAGCACATAAAGGAAAATATGTACAAGAAGATCCTAATGAAGTGAGCTCTGATAGTACATTGGAAGTGATGTATCACAGATGTTATAGAGGGAACCGACATGGCAGAGTATGCAATGGGAGGTCCCATGGAACGATTTAGGCTATCGTATAGGAAATGATGTGTTAAGGGTGTAGTATTGGACAATCACTATAAGATTATATGTAGAAGGACTTCATAGATAAGGTTCTCATAGAGTCTTGAACCCAATTTATTGGAGATTCCTTATAGGAGGTGGAGCATTGGAAGATGTTGTTGAAGGCGCGAGGCTAGATATATAGATAGACGAGAGTCTGATGTATCACATATTGATAACATTGGAGATGCCTCATTGGAAGTAGGATATCATAATATAAAGTATAATGGAGCATGCGCGAGGATTATGGGAAATTTGAAAGGATATATCCGATGGTTTATCAAATTGATGTATCAGAGATGGTTCAAGTAGGCTATCAAAAGAAAAGTCTGAATGAGCATGTGTGAGGATTATGGGAAAGTTGAAAGGAAATATGCAATGGAATATCAGATCTAATGTATCAGAGATGGCTTGTCACATGTAGGCCATCAAAGTATTCGTCTGATGGAGCATGTGGATGATTTGTGAAAAACTGTTGAAAGGTGATATCCGATGGGATTTAGACTTGATGTATTGGGAAAGGACTTGTCGGAGGTAGTCTATCGGATTTTTTACATTGGGGTTAAGGCAATGGAGATTCACATTGAAAGTTTTCACAGGGGTTTCTAATAAATAAAATCCAATGTATCAGAGTTGATAGTTTGAGACGACCATGGAACAAAGTCTCAATAAATATAAATATGTTGATAGAGAATGGACATGATGAACCGAGAAAAAATAAAGAAGGACAAAGATGTCAATGTAAGTTGAATAATGCCACCTAGACCTCAAAAGGTTACAAAGGTGACCAAAGATGTTACAGTATGGCATCAGCGTCAAAATTCATCAAGAGTCATGTTGAGGGAGTTTCATGTCAACCAAAAAGTACTATTAGGATTATTGGGGACATCACATCACACATGTCCTCCTAAGGGTACCATTGGGATATGGTTAGTGATGGACATGTCATTATCTAGTTTTTAGTAGCATGTATGTGTCTTAGGCCCTTCAAAACTATCTAGAGAAGAAGAACATGCCTTAGGAACTAAAGAAAATGTTGAGGCATCCAAAGCCATGAACAATGCCTTAAAGCACTATGAATGAATTCTTGGGGGTATCCTTGGCATACTGTAAGGTTCTTGATGCCTCAGTATCTTGCATGGGGTTAGTGGAGGAGACATGAACTATACGACCTAAAGGAATCTTCCAACCATCCACGACCATTAAGGCTACATTGGAAAATCAGATGTGGCCTCCTAAGGGTATCATTTCCCTTTGATTGAGGATGTAGGTGACATTAGGTGGTTTTGAGTAGTATGCATGTGTCTTAGGGATTTGGAAATGATCAAGGGAGGAACACCATGCCTTAGGAACCAAATAAACCATTTGGGTATCTAAATACATGAACAATTCCTCAAATTACAACATGACTTCTTGTGGGTATCCATGGAACTATGTACAAGTCTTGGGGCCTAGGGTACTTAGGGCCTTAGATATGGTCAAGGGAGGAGGATTTAACCTTAGACCCTAAATATATCTTCTAACCATTTAAGGCTAAGAAGGTTTTATTGAATAACCACACATGGCCATCTAAGGGTATCATTGACTTATGTCTAAGGGTGCCATTTCTATTAGGTGGTTTTGAGCAATATGTATGTGTCTCACAAACATTTAAATGTTCCAGGGAAGACAACCATTAGATGGTTTATAGAGGTATGGATGTATCTCAAGGCATTGGCAATTATATAGGGAGAAATATCATCCCTTGTACCTTAAATAAAACATTGAGGCATTTAGAGTGATGAACAATGTCTTGAAGCACCACACATGACTCTAGGGTTATCCTTGACACTCTGTATGGGTCTTGTGCCCTTGGATCCTTGGACATGGTTAGGAGAGGAAACATGAACCTTAGGCCTTAAAGGAATATTCTAGACATCTAATACCATGGAGGTTTCCTTAACTAACCACACATGGCCTCCTGAGGGTATCATTGGCCTATGATTGAGGTTGTCATCATGCCTTAGGCCTTAACTAAATAATCGAGGCCTCCAAATCCATGAGAAATGACTTGAAATACCTCTCATGACTTCTTGTAGGTATCATGGAATTTTGTACATGGTTCTTGGAGACTTGGGGCCTAATATTGGATAGGACAAGGAACTTGAACGTTATTCCCTATGGAATAATCTAGCCATCCAAGGCCAAGAAGGCTTCCTAAAACGACAACACATGGCCTCCTCTAGGAATTATTGGGCTATGATTGAGGATGTTGTGCCACTAGGTGGTTTTGAGAAGTATGTAGGTGTCTTGGGCCTTGTAAATTATGTAGGTAAGTTGACTATGACTTATACCCTAAAGAGATTGTTGAGGCATATGAAGCTTGCATGAACAATTTCTCTAAGAACCATTCATGAATTATATAGGGTATCCATGGAGCTATTACCATGGCACTATTTATGGGTACTATGGCCTTGTGGCCTTAGACATGCTGAGGAGAGGACACTTGAATCTTACACCCTAAAGTAATATTCTAGTCATCAAGGACAAAAAGGTTGCCTCGAACAACCAACATGGCCGTTTGAGGGTATAATTGCCTTGTTATTAAGGATATCGATGTTTCTAAGTAGTTTTTAGCAATACATGTCTATGTTACCAGGCATTGGAAATGACCTAGAGAAAAACATGCCTTAAGAACTAAGAAAACTCTTTAGACATTTAAATAACTGAACAATGGCTCATAATACCAAATATGAATTCTTGATCGAATTCATGAGGGTATCTATGGCACTATATGTGGACATTTAAATAACTTAACAATGCCTCATAGTACTAAATATGAATTCTTGAGGGAATTCATGAGGGTATCTCTCGCACTTTATGTGGTTCATAAGGCGTTGTGACGTTCACCATGGTTAAGGGAGGAGACTTGAAATTAAGTCATATAAAAGAATCTTCTAACCACACATAGCCTGGAGTCTATGTTGCATAAGTTTCCAGAATGCGGGAATGTAGGGAACGTGGGTACAAGTATTAGATACGTCTAGAAGTTTCCCCCAAATTTGTAGGAAACGATAGGTTGGGAATGTCAATAATATATATCAAAATAAAAAAAAATTTAAAAAACATGAGAAGAGAAGAAACATAGAGAAAAAAAGAAACATTAACAAAAATCAAATGACTTAACTTATCCCTTGTATTACGGTTGTAACTAGAACCTCTTAGTAGATGGAAATAGCAATAAAATAAAGATTACCCTCCACATCATTGATTATATAAGGTAGACTCTTTCTAAAGTGGGGGCTTTTAGAAGTTATAGTCCCTATATTTGTGGCTATATGTATAGAGTACGTTTTAGTTTTGTGTCAACTATGATTAGAATGCATTAGAATATTATATGTTTACAAAATATTCAATGCCAAGGTATTTGCAAAGGTATATAATTATTCAAACTTAAATTATTATAAAATAAAAATATATATATATTTTTAATTTAAATGTAATATATGAATTTAGTTTTAAAGTAAGGTTTAAAATCATTTCCAATTAGTTAAAAGTTTACTTTTTATTCATAAAGTAAATAGTAAAATAAATAAATTTATTTTCCTTTTATTCAACAATAAAAAAAAGTCAAAATAGATTTTCTCTTGAACTTTTTTTGAGTCAACCGTGTATATGTAGCGTCCCAAGGAAATAGGAATGTTATTACCAACCAACATGGCCATCATGAATGCGTGGAAGTTCCCAATGAAGTAAATGCGCAAAAAGAAGTCCCCAAGTTCCTGATTTTAGAGGGGAAAACTCCCAGTAAGTTTCCAACCATCCATAACGGTTTCTGTTGGATTGGGAAAGTTCCCTGAAACATCAGAACTTAGAGAACGGGTTTCCTAAAAGCCAGAAACTGTTCCTGTGCTACATAGCCTAAGAAGTCTTGATTTTCATTTCATAACAACCTCTAAACTAAGGTCATCGAAACAATGCAAAAGAAGAAAAAAGAAACATGTCATAGAAAAGATAGAAACTATCCAGATTAGTTTCCAATTTGGTGCAAGGATGAAAAGCAAGGAAAAATTACCTTATGCACAAACTTGCTAATTACTCAAGGAGGGCGCAGTTTCTATTTTGGACTGAAGGATACAAACATGGAAACATTTACTAAGCTTCATACTTGATATTTTTCTCAAGGAGGTTGAATTTCCACTTTGGGTTAAGTTATACAAATAAGGAAACATCATTTGCAAACCAAAATTTCTAATCCCATCAAGGAGGGCCACTCATGGCTTAGGAACAATATTGGAAAGTGGGTTACTTGTTCAACAGGTGAAGAAATTGCTCAACAAGTCACCCAAGGTCTACTTAATGGAATTTCCAACTCCATTATTCAGTTTGGTTAATGATTTCATTTCTTAATGCTTACGGTGAGCATTACTTCTGAGTGTTGTGCCTCAGACTACTAGGATATGAGCCCCAACCTTCCATTACCCTCTCCTTCAATCCCATTCTATTCCATTGCAGGTGTGGAGCGCTAGATTGCTGACATTTAAGGATTATCAGATTTATTTCCTTCCTCCATCAAGTTCAGGTTGAGCTCCGGTGAAGCCCATGATTCACCTATGCTCACAACCCCTTGCTGGTCATGATCTGGGCCTCCCGCCCCTTATTTTTGGAGCATCCTTGTAATGGTCAGTCCATTATGTAATTACTGTTATGTAGTGTCATAATATTCTGAAAATTACATTTATCAGGTCTAAACATCTCTTCCCACAAAGAATCTTGTCTCCGTTTTTCCAATAAGACCTATTTTATTAATGTATGGGGGAAAAGGAATAAATATGAGTACTATAATAAATATGCCATGGACGGGAAGTGATTGAAGAGATTTTTCATGTTCAAAAATATGATATTTACCTCAGTTACAATTCTTATGTTTTACAGAAATGAATTTGAGATGATTTAACTGCTCCTTTTAGACCCTATCTAGATTACTAGCTTTTAATAACTAGTTTTACTAAAATTGATTTAAAACAAGTTCTGTTAACTCAAACTGATCCCTATCAGTTCTTGTGGGTCACTAACAATCCCACCTTCCCATAACCAGATCCACAATTTTTTTTTTTTGGGTCTTACCACCTTTTGGGATCGTCCTCTACGCAAGGTTTCCGTTGGCCAAAACTGCCAAAAAAACCCAAATCCATCCAAATATTTTCAGAACCTTCTAGAACTATAGAAAACTATACAAAAAATATAATTATGTTATATTAATTCTGGAACAACCCTCTGCAAGTTTCCAGAATCCTCTGGTTGAAATAGACCGAACTACCCTCCTTAGTTTCACGGTTTGGCTGCCCATAAGCGTGGTAGTAGGTTTCCGCGGAGTGGATTCTGAACCCTAAATGACACCAGATATAAATATGATAGGAGAGAGGTTATTCCATGTCTGAATTTCTTTGGTTGCTTCCCACTGCTCACAGGATTTTTCCTGCAAAATTTCCCAGAAGAATTCCCCATTTTGCCCAGTACGAGAAGGGTTTATGTGAATCAATTCAATTTCAGAATTTTTAATTTAAAATTTGCAGAAAATTAATATTCTGATCTATACATCAGATCAGGGATATTGCAGTGGTATCAGATCTCTTTCCTTGGATCATCATGTGGAAAGAAATCTCCAAGTGAAGAAATTTGCAGCCATGTCATACTATGAGGATGACTATGACGAGTAGTATGAAGAATACTGCAGAAGATATGAGGAAGAAGAAATCCTCTATGTTGATGGAGGCCTACCAAAAAATAAATATGATGAAGACTATTGGACATCAGATGGGGAAGATATTAGATCTGATTCTCCGATGGTTAAGAAAAACTTGATAGAGATTATTGAAGCATGTGAGAACATGTCTCACTACTACGAGGACTATCTAGTTTTGGGTAGGAATATTTGTACAAACCTTTATTTTGGAGATTATATTTATTTAAAGTATGGATTCTGGCCCAAGCATGATTATGAGCAGTCTTTCAAGAGCAGCAAGCTATCCAGAGAGGAACCAAGTTGTTCCACCTATCTGAGAAAACAAGAAGAAGATGGAACCAAAGGTGAAGATTCTTCCAAGCCATTGGCATGTTCAAGATTTAAGAGTTTGTTTGGATTTTCTTCAAACAAAGATTCTAAATATTGTGACATGAGTACCACTAAAGATGAATAAGCTTCAAGTTTCTTGAAGAAGAAGAGAAATGAAGTGGAGATAGAGATTCATGAGGTGAAGTGCAAATCACCACAAGGTGGTTGCATAAGAGAAGAAGTTGAAGAGGAATGCACTTCAAGTTTCATGGTGAGTGATATCCGGATCATTGCTCAAGGTTTTGGCTCATGTATGGGTGGTGAGACATATTTTGTATCAGATCCAAAATAGGTACACAAATCATATTTACAGTCACCTTTTGAGCCACATAATGAACATAAAAACAAGGCCACACCGCTTGGGTGTGAAGAAGAAATTTTGGTGGAAGAGCATGCCACCATAGTATCTGTACAGGAAGATGGTAATGTTAAGAACATGTATAATAAAAGTTATGATTTTTGAAGCAGCCATGTACACCTACAAACATCTGATCCATGTAAAGATAAAATGTCTTCACTTGCATCTAAGGACTGCAAAAGGAAGGCTAATTGTGAGGGAGATAAATTCACTTCTAGTTTCCCTGTTGGTGATCACATAATCAGTGCAAAGTAGGGTGATATTGTCAATGGTGATAATATGGTGAAGGAATATTTTGGATGAGATCCAAAATAACAAGAAATATCAGATCTGAATTCATCATTTGAATTTCCTAATGAAGTGGAAGGCATGCCCCCACCAGTTGGATGTGAACCAGGAAATTTGAAGGAGAAAAATCTGATGCAAAGGGATGGACAAAGCTCATAATTTTGGACTCTCTTGCAACATGATGAAGCTAAAATTCCAAGGAATGAGATTCTTTCTGATTTTTGTACATATCACATGTCATTCCATCCTTCAAAGATACCCTCCACTACACATCATGGAAGTGATTTTGCAGAAAATTCAAAGGATGACTTGTATGAAGAGCATGAGTTTTGTGGTGTGGATCCAATCCACAAGAAAAATGGTCCTATATGTCAGTTATTAGAAGAATAAAAATTGTTAGAGGATATTCTTGGTGAGCCACATCATTCGGAGTGGATCACTGAAGGAGGACAGAAAGAAGCTTAGGGAAGCCATGAAAATTTTTGTTGACATCAATGCCTTGGTGGTAAGATGTTGTTGGAAAGATTTTGGTGGAGATATGAAAGGAGAATCCTTTCTGTAGGAGTGCATAGCATTGAAACAAGGAATGGACAAGATGAAGGAGAGCTATATGAACTTAATATTTGATAGAGAATATCTCCTCATGGTGGCTGAAATGTACCATAGTGCACACAAGAAGGAAGAAGAAAAATAAGAAAATAGCACTAATAAGTTGGAGATCACCAATAACTTATTGAATAGCACACAAATATCCCTTCAAGAGTCAAAGTTGAAGATATGTCAACTTCAGAAGGATTTGAAGGTGTTACACCTTGCATGCTGCATGGAAGGAAATGTTTTGGGTATAATGGAGGAATCTCATATGGAGGACAGCCATGAGGGAGGAGCAGATTTGCAGGTGCTTGTGAAAATATACGAGGAAGAAAATTTGGGACAAGCACTCATTGAGATTATTGAGAGGAAGGATGAAGTGTTCTTATCCTTCAGAAAGATGGCTGATCACATTCAATATGGATCAGCAAATAAAATTCCTTGTGTTATCACTCCAGGAAACTCCTCTAGGTTGTAGCTCGAGGATGCCTGGTAACTTAAATATTTTTAGGGTTTTCTAAGTGGATCAAGTCAGGTGACCTATATACCTCACACTCTCAAGACATGCATGAAACTCAATCAGGTACAAGGATTTTAGTTACCATTGTTCAGAGGTTGACAATAAGGTGCAGGGATGGAGAACTCATCAGGCTGGCATATTTACACACAAAACAGATGCATATAAATGGATAAATCATGATAAGGATGGTACTTATAATTCAAATCACATCAACATGCCAATAGGGTGACAACTACCAGTCATTAATTAACTTGAATATAACTTGAATAACACATTCAAGCATAAGCACAGAAAAGACATAAATGGAAGCTGGACAAATGATAACAAAAGAGATTATACCAAATCATGAGCAAAATGAGAAGCTGATAATAGTATGGTCTACAAGTCCCTGAAGTCAAACCTTTTCAATAAAATAAGTCTTAGGCTTTATAGCCTTTACAAAATACTCAGATCCTGAAAACTTGGATCTATTTTTACAAAAATAAACAAAATAATTTTTTTTGCAAATTAGGTTAAAAAACCCTAATTAACTACTTGTCTAACTAACTGAAGAATTAGTTCACTGTATGAACCTTCAGATAACTAAGGTAACTGCTAGAAATCACTGCCACTGGCCCTCTACTGGTTAAGTCACTATTTTCCTTTGACAACTAGGTGTTGGTGACCTTTTCCACTGTTATGTCATAGTAAAACTGAAACAAACCTTTTCTGATGCTTTCTTCTGCGTCTTTCATCTTCAGACTTTGTCCATGAGCCATCTATATTCTCCAAAAACTGGTCCTACGAGCCAAAATTTAATTTTAAGCCTCTGTCTGCTTTTGGTGGTTAAGAGGCCAGACTATCAGAACTGTTAGCTGCTGAAAGCGGCTCTTTTGGTGGCTAATGAACTGCCCCAGCATCCGCCTAAGACATCGAAAGCCCTGTTTTCTAAAAATTATTAGGTTTCTTCCAAAAATGTTCTTTTAGGTTTGTTTGCTCAGCTTTCTTCTTCAATAGGATCTGTGCTAGGAGGGTTAACAGCAGCCTGGCTGGTTTCTAGAGGCTGAAGGCTAACTGCAGCTTCAACTAGGGTTTCCAACATGGGGTGGCTTCTAGGGTTTTCCTTGGCCTCCTTCAGCTGCATTCTTTGGAGCCTAATCATCCTGTACAATCTAGTATTGTCTTTTAGGTACCTTGTATTCAGTCTCTTTAACAAAATATATCTTTCTCTCTGATCCAGGTAAGATTTATGCAGCAGCTTGTTCTTGCTGGTCAATGTAGCATTATTCTTCTTTATTGGATTTCTAGAGGAAGCCTTATCTACTGGTTCATCTTGCTCTTTTGGTGTACGTGATGGGAGTCCTTCAATCTCTGCTGTCAATTGCTCTATTAGGTCAACTTTTGCCCTAAAAGTTGGCCAAACTACTGAAAACTGGGGCTCAGAGGTGGATTTGTTCATTCAAATATGTGACACCTGGGTATAAAATGAAAGAGGTTTTTGTATATTGGTTTGTTCTGAGAAAAAAAATCTCTTAGTTTTTTGGAATTTGTTTTAATTTTCCCGGGATTTGGATTTCAAAAACATGTGTCAAACATGAAATTTTGAGATGCGAAAATTAGGTCTCTGAGATGGATTCAATTCTCCCAATATGCAACACCTGTAGGAAAACTCATATAGGTTATTGTTCTATGACCTGTTAGAAACAAATACCTCTGAGCATTTTGCAAAATGATTCTCCAGTCGCTCATAATCACCGTTTTAAAATGATGCCTTTTCACAGTAAAACGCCCATTTCGGTGGCTTAGAGCGTCCTAAAATTTTGGTCTTACTTGCCGAAAGTCTGCTTTCAGTGGCTTAGAGACTATTTTGAAACTGCGCTTAGCCATAAAAACCTGTGTTTTGAGTTTTTTGAGCGGGCTTTTTCCCCAACGCATTTTTGCCTGCTTTCGGTGGTTAACGCCCTTCTTGAACTGTTCACTAAGCTACCAAAAGCAACACTTTTCGGTGGCTAATGAGATGTCTGAAGTCTCTCCTAAGCCATCGAAAATGATTTCACCATTTACTTGCTTGGGCCCGCTTTCGATGGTTAACCTTCATCTTGCGTTAAACTGTTAGCAACCGAAACAAAGCCTTTCGGTGGATAATGAGCTGTTAAGAACCTCGCCTAAGCCACCAAAAGCTAAAACTTCTAATTTTTTCAACCATAGCAAAACCAGAGACCTTCAATTTGTTAGTCATCTTTAAATATTTCATAACATGACTCGAATTCTTCATAGTATAAAAATAAATTTATTTTGTGAGATAACATCTAGCTCATACTTGGCGATGGGAACCTCCCTGTGAGGTCCCAAGAACCCCAGACCAAAATGCCTTTCTTGAAAAAAAATAATTAAAGCTATATTCTAGTGTTCCATTTGGCATAGAGTCATTTGTCTTTTATAACTGATCCCCTACAATCTTCCTGTAGCCCACTTTGCTTATTCATGAAAACAACTAAAAATGACCTACCGGCTCATATTAAGAGCTTATTTTCCTATCTACTCCTACTCCTAATTCTAATCAGTAGAGTCTTCTTATCATGTGACATCATGTTTCCAATGAAGCTAGGTTAGAAGCTGATATGTTGAACTTATCCTTGATCTTGACCCAAAAAATAAATGAAACCCTAGCATGCAGCAATGTAGTTTCGAAGGGTGATAGAACCAACTATCAACTGACAAAAATATTTTGATATCTATGCTGCTCATAAGTTCCAGATATTCAGCAACAGGGTCATAAAATCCAACAAGAAATACCTTTTTATGTTGCTGTTCCAACTTAATGAAATACTGCTGCTGGCTGCTTTCAATGATCCCTACGTTAACTGTAGATTGCTCAACCTCTGATTGGGAAGGATGAGTTATGCCCTGTTGTTCTGGAGTTTTCAGATCATCATCTTCCTCTTCATATCTGTTGCATTCTTCCTTTTTCTGCAAATTAGAAAACTCAGGGCTGCCTTTAGTATATGCTGCAGATCCAAATTTGTTACATGCTGTTCCTTCAATCTGCTCATAATATTTTAGTTTTCCAAAGGGGACAAACTGATCTTCTTGACACCCTAAGTCAACAGATGCATTTGGTACAAGGTCAAACGCATCTATATTGAGGTTAACATTATGAAGATCATTAATATCTCCATCACAATGATAGGTGTCCCCTCTTGCAACATACTCTTCATAGCTATAATTAACCACAACATGCATATGTCTCTGATCATCTCTTTGCTAAAAAGTAGAACTAAAATAAATTCTAGAAATGGACAAATCCTCACAAAACTTAAAATCTTCTTCTTCATCATTAGCAACCTTTCCATCCTGAGAATGCAACTTATATTCTTCACAACAATTATCAAATGCAAACTCATAAGAATAGTACCTTTTATAGTGCTCAGTGAATGCTTTGTGAAAATCCTTCAATGGTTAAATACTGGAAGGAGGTAAATCAAAATACCACTGACGTGTATCACCATATAATGAATACATGAACATCTTCATATGGACATCTTCATGCTGCTGATCTAATAGATCCATGCATTCGTGAAACTTGAGGAGGTGTTCTGCAGGACTGTCTTCTTCCTCCTCTTTGTAGACAGGTAGAAAATATCCCCATTCAGACATATCAGGTACTGGATGTGGGAAATCAGGAACGGAAGAGAAGTCAAGAGGTGCAAACCTCCGAGCCAAAAGAGCAGCAAATTCTTTTGACATCTTTATATTGTGGATTCTCCACTGAATTCGTCTTTCATGGAGTCACCAGGGATGAGATCTTCACAAGCAATAGTGCTTGAAGATTCCTCAACCCTAAAATTTTCTGATGTATTTATAAATTCTTCACATTTGTATTTTTCCGCAGAAGACATAATAGTAGAAATATTTCTTGAAACACCTGATGTAGCTTCCTGTGCAGCACTGCTAGTCTACCTTAGTGAAGCCCTAGCTCTTCTCAGAATCTCTTCTGGATCTGAAACAGGTGTTGCTGGTGGCCCTTTAGGGTTTTCTTTGGTACTTGGTCTTCTTGAAGCCACCTTATTTCAATGCAGTCACCAGATAGATGAGTACAACCATAATAGTGTCCAAGATTTGTCTATCATCAAAGCAAGGATCTATGTTGTCTCCCAGGGAAGCTAAGCTTCAGTCTCCTCTCCCTGGCAGCGACGCCAATTTGTTATCACTCCAGGAAACTCCTCTAGGTTGTAGCTCGAGGATGCCTGGTAACTTAAATATTTTAAGGTTTTCTAAGTGGATCAAGTTAGGTGACCTATATACCTCACACTCTCAAGACATGCATGAAACTCAATCATGTACAAGGCTTTTAGTTACCACTGTTCAGAGGTTGACAATAAGGTGCAGGGATGGAGAACTCATCAGGATGGCAGATTTACACATAAAACAGATGCATATAAATGGCTAAATCATGGTAAGGATGGTACTTATAATTCAAATCACATAAACATGCCAATAGGGTGACAACTATCAATCATTAATTAACTAGAATATACCCTGAATAACACATTCAAGCATAAGCACAGAAAAGACAGAAATGGAAGCTGGACAAATGATAACAAAAGAGGTTATATCAAATCATGATCAAAATGAGAAGCTGATAATAGTATGGTCTACAAGTCCCCGAAGTCGAACATTTTCAATAAAATAAGTCTTAGGCTTTATAGCCTTTACAAAATACTTAGATCCTGAAAACTTGGATCTGTTTTTACAAAAATAAACAAAATAATTGTTTTTTGCAAATTAGGTTAAAAAACCCTAATTAACTACTTGTCTAACTAACTCAAGAATTAGTTCACTGTATGAACCTTCAGACAACTAAGGTAACTACTAGAAATCATTGCCACTGGCCCTCTGCTGGTTAAGTCATTGTTTTCCTTTGACAACTAGGTGTTGGTGACCTTTTCCACTATTATGTCATACTAAAACTGAAACAGACCTTTCCTGATGCTTTCTTCTATGTCTTTCATCTTCAGACTTTGTCCCTGAGCCATCTATATTCTCCCAAAACTGGTCCTGCGAGCCAAAATTTAATTTTAAACCTCTGTCTGCTTTTAGTGGTTAAGAGGCCAAACTATCGAAACCGTTAGCTGCCGAAAGAGGTGCTTTCAGTGGCTAATGAATTGCCCCATCGTCTGCCTAAGCCACCGAAAGCCCTGTTTTTGAAAAATTATTAGGTTTCTTCCAAAAATATTCTTTTAGGTCTGTCTGCTCAGCTTTCTTCTTCAACAAGCTCTGTGCTAGGAGGGTTAATAGCAGCCTAGCTGTTTTCTGGAGGTTGAAGGCTAATTGCCGCTTCAGTTAGGGTTTGCAATGTGGGGTGGCTGCTAGGGTTTGCCTTGGCCTCCTTCAGCTGTAGTATTTGGATCCTAATCATCCCATACAATCTAGTATTGTATTTTAGGTACCTTTTATTCAGTCTCTTTAAGAAAATATATATTTCTCTCTGCTCCAGGTAAGATTTATGCAACAACTTGTTCCTGCTGGTCAATGTAGCATTATTCTTCTTTATCTCCCTCTCTAAAATCTCCATCTCATAAAATTGCCTCAGCAACTGATTTATCCTTTGAGTCTTGGGATTTATAGAGGAAGCCTTCTCTGCTAGTCCATCTTTCTCTTTTGGTGTAGGTGATGGGAGTCCTTCAATCTCTGCTATCAATTGCTCTGTTAGGTCAACTTTTGCCCCAAAAGTTTGGCCAAACTGCTAAAAAAGGAGGCTTAGAGATGGATTTGTTCCTTCAAATATGTGACACTTGGGTATAAAATGAAAGAGGTTTTTGTAAGTTGGTTTGTTTTGAGAAAAAACCTCTATCATTTTTTTGGAATTCATTTTAATTTTTCCGGGATATGGATTTAAAAAACATGTGTCAAACAGGAAATTCTGAGATCCGAAAATTAGGTCTCTGAGATGGATTCGATTCTCCCAATATGAAACACTTGTAGGAAAAATGAGATAGGTTATTTTTCTTTGACCTGTTAGGAACAAAATACACCGAGCGTTTTGTAAAATGATTCTCCAGTAGCTCATAATAACCGTTTTAAAATGATGCATTTTCATAGTAAAATGCCCCTTTCTATGGCTTAGAGTGTCCTGAAATTTCAGTCTTAGCTTCCAAAATTATGTTTTCGGTGGATTAGAGACCATTTTGAAACCACGCTTAGACACGAAAAACCCGTGTTTTGATTTTTTTGAGCGGACTTTTTCCCCAACGCATTTTTGCCTGCTTTCGGTGGTTAACGCCCTTCTTGAACTGTTCACTAAGCTACCGAAAGCAACACTTTTCGGTGGCTAATGAGATGTATGAAGTCTCACCTAAGCCACTGAAAATGATTTCACCATTTACTCACTCAGGCCTACTTTCAGTGGTTAGCCTTTATCCTGCGTTAAACTGTTAGCTACCGAAACAAAGCCTTTCGGTGGCTAATGAGCTGTTAAGAACACTGCCTAAGCCACCGAAATATAAAACTTCTAATTTTTTCAACCATAGCAAAACCAAAGACCTTCAATTTGTTAGTCATCTTTAAATCTTTCATACATGACTTGAATTCTTCATACTATCAAAATAAATTTATTTTGGAAGATAACACCTTGTTCATCCATTGATTGGGTAGATAGATGCACCTTGGGAATGAAGACCTTGGGAGGTAAAGAATTTTATTTCTGCAATAATTTATTTGTTGTGACTGACATTATCTTGACATGTGAATAGAAACAAAAACTTATTTTGCAGCTATTATATACCTCCCATACACATGCACATGAGGTGCATTCTAATTTGCATGTGCTTGAGGAGTTTGAGATCAAGCAATATGAAGAGCAAGCACTTGCATGGTTCCTAAGAGATTAAGAGTTGCCTCTAGGAAAAAGTTGTACAATTTTGGAGGAGGCACATGATCACACTGTCATTGAGAAAAATAATGGCAGAAGTTGTGGATCCATCATCTTGATGGATGAGAATTGTAGGGATTTTGCTCACAATTCTTCACCCCACACTTCTACTTCAGCCACATCATGTGGGGATGAAAATTGGGTGAAATGATTTTTCTGTTGACAAGAGGAACATGATACTTCCACTCTTCTAGTTGAGGGATTGATGGTCAAGCCATGTGGTTTGAAAAGTGCATTAGTAGTAGCTAAATTATTCCCACCTGAATCATTTAGCATGAAAGTTTTTCTGTCCATTGATTGGGTGGATAGACACATGAGTGAGATGTGTGCACTAGAGGGTAAACATCTTGCTTGCATCAATGGAGAGACATTGGACACATCAGAGAAATTGTATGAGCAGTGGCATGAGCATGTATGTTTGCTATATGATGCTTTTAGTATACATGGAGGGGCATGGGATAACCTCCTGTGTATTCATAACAATAGTGACATGAGTTCCAGTGCTAGCTTGCACCTGTATTTTCATATTTTAGAGAGGATCCATATGATTTGGTCCCACATTAAGAAGTTCCATGCTTGGTGGGAGAATCTCAAAGATATCCAATTTGACATGGGAAGTGATCAGTTGTCAGTGTGGTGGTATTATTTTCACATCCTCATTTTCATCTTCTACGATGATAGAATTTTTTTGTTGTTACTGGTGTTTGGAAGGGGGCAAATAATACCATGGGACCCTGACATTCTTTGGAATGAAATATTTCCAAAAGGGGAAATTTTTTTTGAATCCTTGCAGAGGAGGAAGTGGTATCCAGGCATTCTACTAAGTTACCTTAACTGATTTCACAATTTTGTTGAAATAAGTGGTCATTGCATAAATAACTATAATCAGAGTGGTGCAACAAAATCATGGAGGATGAATTTTGCAGCACTCTGGAGTGCTTCTGCTTGAGGACGAGCAGACTTGGGAGGGGAGGACTGTCATGTCCCTCCCTTGAAGTGTTGACCTTGTCAAGTGTCCAGGGGTTAAACATTGAATTAATTAATGATGCCTAGGAATTTTGATTATTTAAAACTATGGAGGCATGCAATTTCTAAATTCATGTTATTTGTAATTAGTTAATTATTATGAAAAATAATTAATGGTGGAAATGATTTGCCAAGGAAGAAGGGTGCATTAGGAAACTTTCCTAGGATGGAAAAATGGAAACAATGCAAAAGAAGGAAAAAGAAACATATCATAGAAAATATAGAAACTATCTAGATTAGTTTCCAATTTGGTGCAAGGATGAAAAGCAAGGAAAGATTACCCTATGCACAAACTTGCTAATTACTCAAGGAGGGTGCAATTTCTATTTTGGTCTGAAGGATACAAACATAGAAACATTTACTAAGCTTCATACTTTCTATTTTTCTCAAGGAGGTCAAATTTCCACTTTGTGTTAAGTTATACAAAGAAGGAAACATCATTTGCAAACCAAAATTTCTAATCCCATCAAGGAGGGCCACTCATGGCTTAGGAATAAGATTGGCAAGTGGATTACTTGTTGATGTGTGAGGGCAGGAGCTCATCGTATGGCCGATGGACATCATGAGTCATATTTGGTTTTTCTTGGGGTGTGGAGAAGAGAAGGAAGCAACTGAAGTCCGGGACACCGATCTCGAACCACCTGCAAGGGACTCCATCAACCTCCTCATTGGAGGTAACATCAATAAATTTCATTATTTACCATTTACTGCTTTTTGTTTTATGTTATTTACTTTCTACTGTTTTGCTTCATGAATGTTTAGATTTAGTTTTTATTTCAGTTATAGCTTTTAATTCATATATCATTGAACTGCTACTAAGGAATCCATATTCCTTAGGAGTGAAGGACTTACTCAAAAAGTAACCCAAGGTATACTTAAGGGAATTTTCAACTCCATTATTTAGTTTTGTTGATGATTTGATTTCTTAATGCTTATGTGAGCATTTATTTTGAGTGTTGTGCCTCAGACTACTGGGAGATGAGCCCCAACCTTCCATTCCCTTCTCCTTCCATCCCCTTCTCTTCCATTGTAGGTGTGGAGTCATAGATTGCTGACAATGAAGGATTATCAGAGTTATATGCATCCTCCATCAAGTTCAAGTTGAGCTCCAGTGAATCCCATGCTTCACCTATGCTCACAGCCCCTTGCTAGTCATGATCCAAGCCTCCTGCCCCTTATTTTTGGAGCATCCTTGTAATGGTCAGTCCATTATATAATTATTGTTCTATAGTGTCATAATATTCTGCAAATTACATTTATTAGGTCGAAACAACTCTACCCACAAAGAATCTTGTCTCAGTTTTTCCAATAAGGCCTATTTTATCAATGTATGGGGGAAAATGAATAAATATGAGTGCTATAATAAATATGCCATTCTAGGGAAGTGATTGAAGAGATTTTTCATGTTTAGAAAGCTGATATTTACCTCTTTTACAATTATTATGTTTTACAGAAATGAATATGATATGATTTAACAACTCCTTTTAGACTCTAACTAGATTACTAGCTTTTAATAATTAGTTTTACTAAAACTGATGTAAAACAAGTTTTGTTAACTCAAACTGAGCCAGGATGTCAGTTACTGTGGGTCACTAACAGGACCACTTTCCCATGAACAGATCCATAAATATTTTATTGTTTGGTTCTTACCACCTTTTTGGATCCTCCTCTGCGCAAGGTTTCCCTTGGCCAAAACTGCCAAAAAAAACCAAATCCATCCAATTCTTCTAAGAACCTTCCAGAACTCTAGAAAATTGTACAAAACCTTTAATTATGTTACATTAATGTTGGAACAATCCTATGCGAGTTTCCAGAAGCCCTTGGTTGAAACAGACCGAACTACCCTCCTTAGTTTCACGGTTTGGCTGCCCAGAAACGTGGTATTAGGTTACCGCGGAGTGGATTTTGAACCCTAAATGGAACCATATATAAATGTGATAGGGGATAGGGAATTTCATGTCTGAATGTCTTTGGTTTCTGCCCACTGTTCACTCCTTTTTCCTACAAAATTTCCCAGAAGAATTCTCCAATTTGCCTAGTCCAAGAAGGTTTTCTGTGAATCAATTCAATTTCAGAATTTTTAATTTAAAATTTGTAGCAAGTTAATATTTTGATATTTACATCAGATGAAGGATATCACAGGAACTAAAGAAAATGTTGAGGCATCCAAAACCATGAACAATGCCTTAAAGCACTATGAATGAATTCTTGGGGGTATCCTTGGCATATTGTATGGATCTTGATGCCTTAGGGTCTTGCACAGGGTTAGGGGAGGAGACATGAACTATCTTAGCTAAAGGAATCTTGCAACCATCCACGACCAAGAAGGTTACATTGGAAAAATCACACGTGGCTTCCTAAGTGTATAATTTCCCTTTGATTGAGAATGTCAGTGACATTAGGTGGTTTTGAGTAGTATGCATGTATCTTAGGGCCTTGTAAATGATCAAGGGAGGAAAACCATGCCTTAGGCACCAAATAAACCATTGGGGTATCCAAATACATGAATAATTCCTCAAATTACAACATGAATTCTAGTGGGTATCCATGGAACTATGCACAAGTCTTAGGGCATGGGGTCCTTGGGGCCTTAGATATGTTCAAGGGAGGATACTTTAACCTTAGACCCTAAAGATATATTCTAACCATATAAGGCCAATAAGGTTTCATTCACCAACCAAACATGTACATCTAATGATATCATTGGCCTATGATTAAGGGTGCTAAGTCTGTTAGGTGGTTTTGAGCAATATGTATGTGTCTCATGAACATTTAAATGTTCAAGGGAAGACAAACATTATATGGTTTATATAAGTATGAATGTATCTCTAGGCCTTGGAAATTATCTAGGGAGAAATATCATCCCTTGGACCTTAAATAAAACAATGAGGCATTTAGAGCGATGAACAATGTCTTGAAGCACCACACATGACTCTAGGGTCATCCTTGATACTCTGTAAGGGTCTTGTGCCCTTGGGTCCTTACACATGGTTATGAGAGGAAACTTGAACCTTAGGTCTTAAAGGAATATTCTAGACTTCTAATACCGTGGAGGTTTCCTCAACTAACCATACCTGGCCTCTTGAGGGTATCATTGGCCTATGATTGAGGTTTTCATTGTCATTAGATTGTTTTGAGTAATGTGTGTGCATGTCTCTTTGCCTTGGAAATGCTACGGGGAAGAATACCATGCCTTAGTCCTTAACTAAATAATCGAGGCCTCCAAATCCATGAGAAATGACTCGAAATACTACTCACGACTTCTCGCTGGTAACATGGCATTTTGTACATGGTTCTTGGGGACTTGGGCCTAAGATTAAATAGGGAAGGGAACTTGAACCTTATTCCCCATGGAATATTATATCCATCCAAGGCCAATAAGGCTTCCTCAAACAACTACACATGGCCTCCTCTAGGAATTATTGGCCTATGATTAAGGATGTTTTTCCACTAGGTGGTTTTGAGAAGTATGTAGGTGTCTTGGGCCTTGGAACATTTGTAGGAAAGTTGGCTATGCCTTATACCCTAAAGAGATTGTTGAGGCATACAAAGCTTGCATGAAAAATTTCTCTAAGCACCATTCATGAATTCTCTAGGGTATCTGTTATAGCCTGTTTTTGCTTCTCATTTTGATGCATTTGCTTATGTTTTGAAGCTTGGTTTTGTTCATTTCTTTTAAAATTTTGGTTCTTAGGTTAGTTTTAATCTTTTTCTTTAATTTTCATGTTTGTATTTAGGTGATTTCATAGTTTTATTTTTCCAATTTTGATTTTATTTATCAAAATTCATAGTTAAGGGGCTTATAAAATGTTTATATGAATTAAAAGGTCCTAAAAATATCATAAAGTTTTGATCTAGATCATTTAACCAAAGTTAAACCATTGTTATGAGTTGTATTTTTGAAAATCATTGAAACAAGTTTTCTTGTAGCACAAGCCTGAAAAAGTTACACATGCGCGCTACAAGAAAATCACGATGTTCGAAAATCATGAATTTTGGTTCAAATTTTTGGAAATTCGCGCAAATGAGAGGTCATTCATACTTGGTTAATGGATTTGATACGTGTTCTCGTCCAGAATAATCATTGTGACAGGTGTTAATACTTCAAGCAAGTCATCATTAGGGTAAGTTGCGGTGGTCTGGTGTAGAGTAGTGGAGTAATGATAATTAACCATGATGAGGCAAATTCGCCTTGAATTACGCATCTTTTGAAGCGCATGAAGATCATATGAGTTCGTGGAAAAGTGTTAGTAGTTTGTAATCAAGTTTTGAAGCAGGTCATAAATTTAGGGCTTTGAGGAGCGACTATTTGAAACTATCATGGCGGTTAGAGGAGGTTTAAAGAATAAAACTGGACACCTAGCAGATAGAAGCACGTGATTTTAGCAGCTGAATTCACTGTTCTAACAAGTAGGATGCGAATTTCTCATGTTCCCTATATTTGGGTTTTCATTGATAGAAGATCAATTAGGGAATTAAATGAAGAATGCTAGTATATAAGCCTAATTGATACTGAAGGTCGGATTTTATCTGTCAAGAAAATTAAAATATTTCTCAGTCTAAATGATAAAGTCCAGTTTGGGGGTTTGGTTTTCCAACGTAGTACTGTCTGTCAAGTTGCCATGATTTGAATAAGAGTTAGAGTTTGTTTTACTGAAAGAAGCAATTTGACAGTCATTTAAAATGAAAAGAAGTGGTAAAACCAATAGATTTGAACCTTCAGACATATCCTGGGTTCAGACTTTTCCAGACTGTGCAAGATTGTTTTTAGAGGCAGGATGGTTAAGCTTTTTTGAGAGAATTGATGGGTATCATACATAAGTCTCTTATAAATTTGCTCAGTGTTTGGATAAAGATATTGTTACTTTTGATACTTTAAAGTTTAAGTTGACCAGAGAATTGTTAGCAGAAGCTACAGGGATCCCAGATGAAGGCGAATACTGGTTTAAAAAAGTGCCTTTCACCTTTGATGCACAGAAATACTTACTTCTAGATGTGGTAGCAGATTGGGGTAAAGGGGTACATATTCAAAAATTTAAACTAGAATGGATAGAGCCAATCAAAATCCTGCAAAGTTATATCACTTGTGAAAGGGGATTTGCATTTGTTTTCAAGTATAATTTTAGGTTTTTGCAGCATCTCAGCCATGAAGCAAAAATGAATCTTCCATTATTTTCCTTTAAAAGTTTACAAAAGATGTCTACCAGGGTGAAGGAGCATCCATATCACACTAAAAAATCCGTGTTTCATCATGGGCTTATAAAACTAGTCATAAGTACTGTACTTCTAAAGCAGGAGAAAACATGGGAATATTTTCTTTTTTGGTCAGGATTTCAAACAGAAAAGGAAGATCAAACTCAGAAAAGACAGTTGATTAAGAGTCATAATTTGGTCAAGAAGCTGAAAAAGAGAGTCACAGTTAAGATTGAGGAGGATAATGCACCCGAGAAATCTATGACTCAAGAACATGAAAATGTTGAAGTTGAACAACACGTCAATATTGAGGAAAATGAAATATCAAAGGCAGAAGTGAAAGAAATAGAGCCTGTAGAAGCTACTTTTCATGAAGAACTAAATCAAGCAGTAAAGGAAAAGGTGAAAGAGTAGGAACAAGTTCCTATTACAGTGCAGTCTAAAGATGAGGAAAAGTCATTGTTTGATGAAGTTAGGGTTCATAGTGAACAGAAGATACAGACACAGTCTGAAGAAGAGGCAATGTCACGAGGGATAAAAAGGAAATTTGTTTAGCCAGCTTCTATCTAACATCAAGGGAAAGTTTTAAGCATGTTAGGAGAAATTGGAACAGCTTGGATGCCCAAGACTAGACCAAAGAACAAACTGAGATTGAATATGAAGAAACTGTTAAACCCTAAACTAGCTAAATAGAATATTACAGTAATTGAGGAATCTTCGTCTCAGGAAGAGTTAGAAGACAATGAAGATAAAAAATAAAAGGACATGAAGGGTAAAAAACAAATGGTTTCAAAAAATAAATCAGCTTTTACTGAGGCTAAAATTTCAGAGATATTTGAGGAAGTTCGAAAGAAGGTAATTTTAGATCAGCATCAAAGTGATTTAAAGAAACAGCATTCGGTTATATCAAGCTCTTGTGCAGAGAAAGGAAGGGTTAATGAGCAATCAACCCAATGCAGTATTGAAACTAAAGAGTATTCAGAAATCCCTGTGGCCATGACAGAGCAGATGGAAGAAGATGAGGAGATTTTTAAGAAGTTCAAAATCCCTTGGATGCCAGAAGAAATGCATCTAGCATCAGAGGGGAAGTGCATTGATTCTGAAAATGAAAATTTGCAGAGGAATATCAAACTGTACAAATATCAGATTGAGTACCTGCAGGAGACAAATGAAGGATTAGTGACTGCCAACAGAAGATTGAGAGAATATCTAGAAGAGGTAAATAGCCACTATCAGGAATTGATTACAGTTTCTAAGGAGGCTTTAAAAATAAAAAGGCAGACTCAAAGCCTATTTACAGAACTAAAACAAACTATTCAAGAGCTAACACAGTAGAATGATGAGCTAACAAAAAGAGATGAATATTTGGAAGCAGAGCACCATAAAGCAAGAAGGAAGACTCAAGCTTTAGAATGAATTGCTCTTTTAGCAGATGCAGCAAAGGACTTGTAAAGTGCTTTAAGAATAGTAGTTATTAGTTAGTTTGTGAAAAAGTTATTTTATTTTTGTATAATGATAGTCTTATTGAAGAATTCGGTAGTAGGACTTAAAGGTAGTTTGTTCAATTATGTAACTGTCTTTAAGAAAACAAGATAAAAGTAAGGTTGAGAAAGGACCAAGGGTTCGATTTTTGTTGCAAGGGGAGGCTATCAAGCTGTGGTTTATGAGCTAAGTGTAAAAACTCTTACGTATTTTTGAATGACTGAATATGAAATATATGCAACTATAAGCCCTCTTTAGCCTATTTGTTGGTTCCATTTCTGATTTGTCTAATCACTCAGTTGATATATTCATTTCTTGTTTAAGGTTATTATTCATGAAGTGCTTGTTAACTGTGGATGGAATTTAATGCTGTGATTATTGTATTGGGTTTATGTTTTATATGTTATGCATCTTAGTCCTTGAATTGTGCATGATTTAGTGTTTGCTTTAGCATTGTGAAGTTTCTACCCTCTTGTTTACAAACTGTACAACCAAAACCCTAAAAAACCTATCTTATTTAATTGTGTTTTATGAGATTGTGTTGGCTTGTTCTTCTGTAGTCTGAGAACAATTTCTGGCACTAACAGTATCCATGACACTATTTATGGGTATTATGACCTTGTGGCCTTAGCCAAGCTAAAGGGAGGAGACTTGAATCTTACACCCCTAAAGCAATCTTCTAGTCATCGAGGCCAAAAAGGTTGCCTCGAACAACCAACATGGTCCTCTGAGGGTATCATTGCCTTGTTATTAAGGATATTAATGTTTGTAAGTAGTTTTGAGCAATACATGTCTATGTTGCAAGGCATTGGAAATGACCTAGAGAAAAAACATGCCTTAGGAATTAAGAAAAATGTTTAGACATTTAAATAAGTGAACAATGCCTCATAATACCAAATATGAATTCTTGAGGGAATTCATGAAGGTATCTTTGGATGTGGACATTTAAATAAGTGAACAATGCCTCATAATACCAAAAATGAATTCTTGAGCGAAATCATGAGGGTATCTCTGGCACTATATGTGGACATTTAAATAACTTAACAATGCCTCATAGTACCAAATATGAATTCTTGATGGAATTCATGAGGGTATCTTTGGCACTATATGTGGTTCATAAGGCATTGTGACATTCGCCATGGTTAAGGGAGGAGACTTGAAATTAAGTCATAATAGAATCTTCTAACCACTCATAGCCTAGAAGCTATGTTGCATAAGTTTTTGAAATGCAGGAATGTAGGGAATGTGGGTACGAGTATCTGATATGTCTAGAAGTTTCCCCCAAATTTGTAGGAAATGATGAGTTGGGAACGTCAATAATATATATTTAAAAAATTTAAAAAAAATTTAATTAAAAAAAAAAAAAAACATGAGAAGAGAAGAAACATAGATGAAAAAAGAAACATTAACACAAACCACATGACTTAACTTATCCCTTGTATTACGGTTGTAACTAGAACCTCTTAGCAGATGGAAATAGCAATCAAATAAAGATTACCCTCCACATCATTGATTATATAAGGTAGACTCTTTCTAAAGTGGGGACTTTTAGAAGTTATAGTGCCTATATTTGTGGCTATATGTATAGAGTATGTTTTTATGCCAAGATATTTGCAAAGGTATATAATTATTCAAACTTAAATTATTATAAAATAAAAATCAAGATTTTTTTATATTTAAATGTAATATATGAATTTAGTTTTAAAGTAAAATTTAAAATCATTTCCAATTAGTTAAAAGTTTACTTTTTATTCATAAAATAAATAAATTTATTTTCTTTTATTCAACAATATAAAAAAAAGTCAAAATAGATTTTTTGGAAGAATTTTTTTTGAGTCAACCATGTATATGTACCATCCAAGGAAATAGGAATGTTGTTACCAATCAACATGGCCATCATGAGTCAAATTTAGGTAGGGCAAACCGTTGAGAAGGGTTTAGTTTGTTTGCGGCCGATCAAAACCCACTGCTCCTAAAAGACCACATTTAAATCCAACCACGATCAAAACCGGCTGCTCCTGAAAGGCCACATTTAAATCCAACCATATTAAGGGTTGGTGCGGCCAAGCAAAGTGCGATCCACAATTCACAGAGGCACTTAACCAACAAAAAAACACATGCCCATAATGAATGAGTGGAAGTGGAAATGTGCAAAAGAAAATCCCAAGTTTCTGAAATAAATAAATAATGTCCGTGAAGAACCTTGGGCTTCTAATCTGTCTATAAATTAAGCCAAGATTGAAATGATAGTTAAACAAAAGTTTCCACTGAAACAAACCAGAAGAGGTGAAATCGCAATCGTAATTTTCTTAGTGTAGTTAATTACGCAGCACTTCTACTACTTCTACTACTTACATTTATAATTCTCAGCTTCGTGTTGTTGCTGTTTCGTGAAGACTTTCGTCGTTTTCTTGGAGTTCTTTTCCGACAGTTGGTATACAGGTTGAGACGCAGTATCAGAGACTATAGATCACGCGGCCTCTCCTCTACAGAATTAGGGAGTTTGAGATCTTTCAGGTACACACAGAAACAGAAACAGAAACAGAAACATGGAGAAAGAGAAAAGGAAGAGCAGTGTTGCATTTGTGGGTGCAGATTTGAAGAAAATCAAGAACTGCGATTGCTTCCACAGTGCATCCACTACTTTCACAAGGACTGCATCGATGAGTGGTTGATTCGGAAGAGGACATGCCCCGTCTGTATTACTCGGGTACAGCTACTCAATACCTCCCACGGCCATGAAGATATAAACGAAGACGAAATATCTGTTGACAGTGCTGGTACCCCTCCTGCGGCTAATGAGAATATGAGTATGGTAATCGCAGTTGATTGCGGCGAGCAGCAGGATTACAATATTGGCTCCTGCAACACTCGTCCGTAACCAGACATGCAGCAATATGACATATTTGAGGCATTTTAAGAGAAAGTAATTCAGTGTCAACTGAACAATATTTCTTTTTATCTCACAGAACTCGGCTTATTTAGGGTTTTAAATTAAATATATTAGGATATTCAAAAGGAGTTAGTAAGGGTTTTAAATTAGGATATAAAAGGAGCTGTTTAACTAGGGGACAAATTTTTTTTTTTTTTAAATTTTCAGCTGAATTTAACTTGTAAAACAAAATCTTGTAATTTGATTTTTTTATTTATTTTTTTATTTATTTTTTTTTTTGCTGATTTTCAGTTGAATATAACTTATAAAACAAAATATTGTAATTTTTGTTATTTGTTTGAACAATTTTAAATACAGAAATGAAATCAAGGTGACATGAAAACCTCTAAGCAAAGTTTTTGCACGTTTTGAAATTCAGTGAAGATTCATGGCCAGAAACTACTAAAAACCAGCTAGACATAGGAGGAAAATCGTCCCCTAGTAAGACAACTCGTATTCAAAATATTATTGTCCATATGAAATTTGGAAAAAATATTTTTCTAATATTAATTTATTTTTGTTGGTTAAGTGGTGATTAGTAGGTTGTCATTAGCTAAGTTACCACGAACTAGGGGCATCTAAGTTGTCAAAATCAACAGAAGCAACCCTTAACATTGTTGGATTTTTGGTATCTCTAGGATTTGACTGAACCACCTTTCCTCTTATGTCTTAACCATTCCCCACCACCTAACCAATTTTTTCTAATATCAATTTGTTTTTAGCATTTATTTACGATTTTTTCTAATATCAATTTGTTTTTAGTAACTTTTTTTTTTTCAAATTGATTTTAATAAGTTAATTTTGTGTCGTGGATTGTTTTAATGTCAATTTATTTTAACATATAATTTTGAATATTTGTTAACTTTTTTTTTCAAATTGATTTTAGTAAATTAATTTTGTTTATTGTGTTCTACTAAGTTTTTTTTTGTTAAATTAATTAATGGAAGATATAGTTTTAAATTATTTTAATGTTTATTTTCTTATAAAATAATATTTTATTTAACAAGAAATGTACTTCCTTAATTTAAAATTGATAGGTAACTCTTTAATAAATAAATTAAATATTAGATAAATAAATATTTTACAATATTTTTAAAAATGAAAATTAAAAAAAAAACTAATATTATTATAGTTGATTATAGTTGAAGCTTAAACAATATAGAGATCAAACAAAATAAATAGAGAATAATGACAAACACATAATAATGAATACACAGATTTAATCTGTTAAAACTCTACAGAGAGAAACACCCACAAAAAAAGTGTAGGGGTCTTCTTGTTATTCAAAGATGGAGATTACAATCTTCTTTTCAATAACTTATAGTTATTCTTCTCTTGTGGATTCACATCATCTCTTCAATATCATCTATTCCCTATAACTATTCTTCTCTTTTGGATTCATATCAACTCTTCAATATCATCTATCTGTTGCTAAACTCTAAAAATGTCAACTCCTGCCTTTTTGGTAAATTAGTTGTCATCATTATTTACAATCTCCACCTTGAAAACAATTAACCTGATACCTTGCTCTTTCTCTTTCATCACCTTTTTGGAAGCCAAGATAAGCTATGCACCACCGCAACTTCTCTAATGTGACTGGTTTCGTGAACATGTATGCACAATTCTTTTGAGTGTGGACCTTTTCAAGAAGTACTCCACCTTCATCAATAAACTGTCTTACAAAATGATACTTCACCTAAATGTGTTTTGTTTTGCTATAATAAGCTCAATCTTTAGCCAAATGAATAACACTTTGACTATCGCATTTTTTTTATACCTTATTTGGTATCCTTCCAAACTCTAGCAAACCTTTCAACCATATTGCCTCTTTGCAAGCATGTGAGACAGATACATATTCTTCCTCTGTAGTGGATAAAACAACAACCTCTTGTAGCTTTCACATCCAACTTATAGGACCATCTGCAATAGTGAAGAGATAACCTGAAGTGGATCTCCTCTTGTCCAAGTCACCTGCAAAATCTGAATCAACATAACCACAAACTTCATCACTTGAACCATCAAAGGTGATACATTAATTGTTTGTACCTATGAGGTACCTAAGCACCCATTTCACTGCTGCCCAATGCTCTTTTCCTAGATTTTCCATGTATCTACTTACAACACCAATCATAGGTGAAATGTTTGGTCTAGTACATACCATCAAATACATTAGACTTCCTACTGCATTAGCATATGGTACACAAGAAATGTTAACTGATTTTACTTTATGCATACCAAATCTTTGAAGTATTTTCTCCACATACTTCTCTTGTGATAACCACAGCTTACCATTTTTTTTTGTCTCCGTGTATCTCCATAACTAAGATTAGTTTTGATGCTCCTATATCCTTCATATCAAACGTCCTAGCCAGCAGAGCCTTCAACCTGTTCATATCAACCATGCTCTTGCTTGCAATGAGCATATCATCAACATATAACATCAAGATATGAACATGCTCACTTCTAATAAAATTTTGGCTCACCATGAAGGAATCAAACTACTTGTACCACTTCCTAGGAGACTGCTTCAGTTGATACAATGAACTTTTGAGACTGCAAACCAATCTTCCTTTCTGATTTTGAACAAACCCTTCTGGATGTTCTATGTAAATGTCCTCATCCAATTATCCATGTAGAAATGCAGTTTTAACATCTATCTGCTCTAACTCAAGATCAACTAAAGAAACTTATTCTAACACTAACCGAATAGAAACAACTTAATGACCAGTGAAAAAATTTCATGGAAATCAATACCTTCGTTTTGAGAGTACCCTTTTGCTACAAGTATTTCTTTGTGTTTTGCAACCTTGTCACCAACACCTTTCTTCACCTTGTAGACCCACTTGCAACCAAATTTTTTTATGTCCTTCAGAAGTTCCACCAGGTCCCATGTTTTATTCTTTTCCAAGGCATCCATTTCCTCTTTCATTTCTAATTTCCACTTCACACTTTCAGACACCTTCATTGCTTCATGATAACAACTAGGTTCTCCATCGTTAGTAATCAAAGTAACAAATGTAACCAAATCATTATACCTTTTTGGAAAAGTTCTGACCCATGTAGACTTTTGCAAAGATGGTTGTGACAATTCCTCAATTTCATGGATTTTTTTTTGTCTCTGCATCTTGTTTGATAGCATCTTCATGAACAACTTCATGATCTTCCTATCTTATAAATCACTGATTCTGCATCTGAATTTGTTGAATATGTGGTTCTTCTTCCTGTTTCATTTCACCATCTTCCAAATCTGACTTCATTAGTGACATTTCATCAAATACATCTCTGTTAATGTTGATTTTGTGGGAAGTAGGATCCCACAATCTGTATCCCTTAACGCCATCACCATATCCAACTAAAACATACTTCTTTGATTTCATATCTAAATTAGAACGCTGATTGTTTGGAACTAGAGAATAAACATCACAACCAAAAACTTAAAGATTCAAATAATCACAAGGGTGCTCTATCCATACCTCTTTAGGAATATTACAATCTATTACAGTTGATGGTGATATATTTACCAGATAACATGCTATAAGAACCGCCTCTTCCCATAATTCTTGTTGCAACTTGGCAGCACTGCGCATAAATCTTGCTCTCTCTAGCAGAGTCTTGTTCATGCATTTAGCAACACCGTTTTTCTATGGAGTATATACCATGGTTTTATTTCTCTGGATCCGAGCTTCCTTGCAATAACTCTCAAAATCATTAGATGTGAACGCACCTCCATTATCAGTCCTTAAGCACTTCATTGTCCTACTTGTGCTCTTTTCAACCAAATCCCTAAACTACTTAAATACATTAAACACATTAGTTTTTTTTCTTTAATAAATAGATCAAATGTCACAAAGTATGGTGATCCTCCATAAGAAACTGTAGGGGATTGACCCCAAACATCAGAGTGAATGTAATCTAGGATACCTTTTCTAACATGCATTCCTACTTTAAACTTATGCCTAGCCTTTTTGCCAAACACACAATGCTTGCAGAAATTAAAATTCAAAAAATTTATACTAGGGAGTAACTTACGATCCATAAGTACATTTAGTTCCTTCTCGCTCATATGTCCCAAGAATTGGTGCCATCGATAAGAAGGGTCACTTGCAACTTCAAACACAACCGCTATTTGACTTACCTCATAACTCCCTTCTAGTTTGTACAGGTTCATGATCCTTATCGTTTTCATGACCACTAATATGCCCTTGGACAACTGCATAACTCCACCTTGAACCGCAAACTTGTAACCAACAACATCCGAAACTCCCATAGATATCAGATTCTTTCTTAGTTTTGGAACATGCCTCACCTCAATCAATGTTTTCGCAGTGCCATCATACATCTTGATTTTGACGCTTTCAATTCTGAGAATTTTATAGGAAATATCATTTCCCATATAAAAAATCCCTTCATCAATTTATTGATATAGTGAAAACCAACTTCTGTGAAGACACATATGGTGAGAGGCATCTACATCCAATAACCAATTATTTGGATGTTGGTGGACATTGGAAATAGGTAGTACCTCATCAACCATTTCTGAACTTGTTTTTGCTATGTTCGCTTCCTTCGTGATATTGGGACAAATCCTCCTTAGATCCTTTTCTCTTCCAACAATATTTCTTTAGATGACCTGATTTGTTGCAAAACCGACACCTAAGCTTAACCTTATTTGCCTTCGACATCGAACTGGATGTATGTCTAGAACTTTTCCCTCGTTCACTTGATTGACCTCTAGTCACTACTACTTTATAATGTTCCAAATCTTGATATTCAGACCTTAGCACTAACTATTGCTGCAAATTGAATAAAATTTCTGATATAAATTTACAAACACTCGATGAAATTTCAGACTAGGTAATTCAAGGAGTTGCATTGGGAAATTTGCAGGCATGGGGAGTGTTGGAAGGGGTTTTGGTAAGTGAGTTGCGCAGCGTCACGGAAGCTGCGCAAGCTCACGCGGCACCACGCAAGGCTAGATTAGTACGATGGGCGAAATAATAACCGTTTTGAATATTTTATATATTATTTGACCAAGTTTTTCCACAATAGGTCTTTAGCGGTTATAAGTTAGTTAGATGTGGACCCTCAATGTAAAGGCACAAGCCTATTTATAGAACTAGTTTTGCAATAGAATTGATAGAGTAGCATGAGCATGATCAGATTGGTCGACAACCTTATGATTATTGCATGAGGTCTAGTGCGATTTAGTTTTTGAAGAATTTTCTGTTGTATCAGCTATCTATTTGGTTTTTTCCTCTTGTATTCAACCTCCTGTTGTGGAGAGGAATTGTGTGTTTTGGATCCGTTGCGTAAGATTAATATGATATGGCAGTCATTGTACGAATCTTATTTGTTGTTCCTACTGCGATCTAATCTGTTATGATGCTACGATCTGTTTTGTTATGATGTTGCTGTGATCTAGACTTGTTATGATTTTGTGATCTATGATGATGTCGCTGTGGTCTATTCCATTTCTGCTATATTGATGTTGATGTGATCTATTTTAAGTACGTTACAATTTCGTTGCATTATGAACTGAGATATTTTATAAATAATGCTGCTGCACTAGCGATACTGTGACAAAAGTATGATGAAATCTATAGTTATGGAAATGAAATAATGTCGACTGCATAGTTTTGAATCCAATAGTTATGTTGTCTCCCCGTTGGATCCCATATCCTCCATGCTCACTGCTGGAAAATCAGTTCCGACAACTCTCCCTTGAACATCTCGGGTGAGACTTCGTTTGCTCTATGGATGTTGTTGGGCAGGGTAAAACCTATCTGGGCCGGTGCTCAGGGAGATCGCGCTGGTTGGACGTCGACAAAGTGAGAACCCCTGTCGACGAGGTTTTGTTGGTGGGTTTCGCCAAAAAATGGTTCTATTTTTGGGACCGAGTTGCGATTAGAAGGAGGATATGTTTTGGCATCCGACTCGACATAGATCGTTGACTGTAGATCGAGGGGTGGTTTGATCTAAAGTTGCGAGAATTTGTTGAAGCTGAAAAACAAAATCTGAAGCTGTTGACGGGCCATTAGTTGGATAGACATATCCACGATGGTCCTCACGAATGGTTCTTTTGTGAGTTTCCTATCCTCTTGCATGAGTGGCTGGTGAATCTCACTTCTAATAAAACAAACTTCCAAGGAGGAGAGCCAACATCCTGGACTCCGGAGCTGATCCAGGAATTACAAGAAACATACAATAAGGAATCGTGGGCTGTTGAATCGTGGTTGGATAGTATCCTAGAAGGTTACATTACCAGGTTTGCAGTTGACACCAATAAGTCATTTAGCGAAGCAGAAAGGGAGTTCTTCAACGGACCATGAGGACGATTCTTGCTTTCGTTGCAGCTGTCAATTAAGCAGCTGGTCTATGAAAAAGATATTCTAAAGATGGATCAAGAGTAGTGGAACTCTGTTGTACAGAGGATGTAGGCACTATGACAAAAGGGGGGATACGCATGGAAAGGTAAGGGGTAGATGGGCATGAGTTCTGGTGAGAATGTGAAGGTCGCTGAGGAAACAAGTGGTTGTAAAAGGGGAGGAGCAAGGTTTCGAGAGAAGAGGCAGAGGACGAGAGAAGGTCCCACTACGATCGAAGTGCGATGCCACAAGGAACAACCACATGGGACGAAGCGATCTTTTTGTGACAAAGAGGATGACCAGGCCTAGGTTACACATGGAAGGACAATAGGATCAAACCCCAGCAGTAACGTGCCCACACCTCCACGCACTACTCCACCACAAGGAAGAAACACGCATTCTATGTTGACTTTCCCGACGTGTCAACAAAAGTCTAGTAATAGAACACCCACAGGAGAAAGAACGCCCAGAATGGTGGGAAATGAAATGAAGCTACCAATATTTCATGGAAACAAAACTAACGAACTAGAGAAATACTGGTTCTTATGCGAGGCGATATGGACTACCCGACAGACTATAGATGATGATGTCAAGAAAAGCCAGCTAACAACTACTCTCAGGGGTCATGCGCTGGAATGGTTCATGATATTCACGAGGGTTCCTTAGGGAGGTACCGAGAAAATGTTGGATGATATCCAAACGGGGTTATTTGAAGAATTCAAGAAGCCAAAGTCTGAGGCTCAATACATTACTGAATTGAAAGAGATCAAACAGTTCCCCAATGAAACAATTTGGTATTTTGATCAATGGTTTAAGACATTGATGACTTGGGTCAGTTTTTAGATGAGCGATGTTCAGCACAAGGAGTGGTTCATCGCTGCGCTTGTCCCAAATATCAGACAACCACTAATGCAACAAAAGATTGTGACACAAAGCGAGGCTCTGGAGACTATGATGAAATTGGAGGCATCGCTAGTAGGAGAAACCGTGGTTGGAATGAACCATATTTAAGCACAGTTGGCCAATTTGACACTCCAATTGCAACATATCAAAAAGGACAAGGAAGATCGCGATGATATTTGGTGCACCCGTTGCCATGTAGACAGACATACCAAGGACACCTATCCGACGTTCCATAATTATTTACTGTCAGGAGCCCCGAACCCATTGAGCTATACTGGTATACCATGGTGTTGCATATGTCAGGTTTATGGGCATCAACATGAGAACCGTGAATACATGCAGAAGATGGTTACCAAGGCAGAAAATATGTACTGTACATTTTGCTGGTCAATCGGACATGATGATAAGAACTACCGAGCTTATGATTTGCTCTAGGAAAGGACGTATGATTCATACTTCGTGAAAGGTGAGGACCCCAGGAAATGCAAGTGCAGTCACAAGTGGTACAACCAGCAGCGCAGGAACAATATATACCACCACCCCAGATGCAGTTTATCCCTGTGCAACCGCAGTAACATTTTACATCACAGCCACAGTTTGCACCTCAGCCATAGATTGTAGCACAACCGCAGTATGCACCGCGACCACAGTATAATTAGGCGCCGCTCATTTAGTCTCAACCGCAATATGTTCAAGCTATGCACTATGTCCAGCAGCAACCAAACCCACTGCAGCAGTAGATGGTCGAGCTGCAGTTTCAACAAGGAGGAGTCTGAGGAGGATTCCGTGGAGGATTCAGAGGATTCAGAGGAGGCTTCGGTTGAGGAGGAGGACGAGGTCATGAATCAATCTAGTGTTATACCTATGGAGTATTTGGGCACTATCAAAGGTAGTGCCCTCATGCACAGTGTACATACTAAGCGGCCAGCGGCCATAATGTTGAAAACTTCCCTCAGTTGATTTCCAAATGGCAGGCTGGAAACATTCCTCAGTTGCAGAACATGTAGAATCAGAATCAGCCTACGTTCCAAGTACAAAAGCCACTGATAATGCAGAACTAGATCCCATCAAAAACTCAGAACCCGCCTTAGACTTAGAACCAGTCGATGACTTAGCTGTTGAATTAGAACCCCCCATTGAACCTAAATCAAGGATCGATGGTTGCGACAATTCAAGCCGAACCAAGGACAAAGGATGTCGACGTTGGGGTTGTCACTTGAGCTGGTGCAACGATGGAAGAAGATGGACCGTGGCAGCAATTTTGGCTCGCTGGCAAGAAAAAAATAGCATTTGATATTGTGACGGAGAAAGACACCTTCTTCGGGGAAAATCATGCAATCGGGAGAAATTCAGGTAAGTTACCAATTATTCACATGCCACTTGCTTTTGATCCATCTGTAGAGGCAGGACCATCGTGGTAGCATGGTACCTTGCGATATTTCTTTGAAAGTTGTCTATCGCTGGCAAGGGACCCTAATGCCCTTATCGAGCTTGAGACATTATTGTACCACCTGGATAAGGCAGTGAAGGATTTTGCAGTGAACTCTTTGAAAAAGAGGAAGATAGGAAAGGAGATGAGGATGAATATCCAGTTCGAAGATTATGAGGTTGACTCGATCATTCTAGATCTTGTATCAGATGTAAACATTCTGACCAAGCAAACTTGGAAATTGATGGCAAAGCCAACATTGGGATGGTCATTGGTGCAGTTGCGACTAGCAAATCAGGCAAAGGTTCAACCCATTAGTCGCTTCTCAAACTTGGTTGTTGACATTGAAGGTATGAAAACGCATGCTGACTTTGATGTGATAGAAGTAGTCGAAGATGGTGGTTTCTATCCTGCACTGCTAGGGATTGGATGGGATAATGATAACATGGCAGTTATCAACTTTAAAAAATGAGTTATGACATTTGAAAACCAGGATTTTAGGGTCATTACTCCTATGGACCTAAGGAGGGACAACGGTATATTGAACCTGTGAAGGATGAAGTCGGTAGAAGTTGGGATCACGCTTATAACATCTCTGAAGACTATATCCATCCTACCGTTGATGGCAAACTTGGATGGCGCAGCGCAAATTATGCGTCCTCTGACTCTGATGATGCTCTGGAAAATTAGCAGAATAGGTTGCATGAAGTATCATTTAGGAAATGTGGTTTGATTACACAGTCTCTACGGTGTGTTGCAACTGAGGTTGTCGAGTTACCCATTTATGAA
Source organism: Pseudotsuga menziesii (assembly GCA_001517045.1). Lineage (NCBI taxonomy): Eukaryota > Viridiplantae > Streptophyta > Pinopsida > Pinales > Pinaceae > Pseudotsuga > Pseudotsuga menziesii. Next base: position 319,596 of record LPNX010044693.1, read on the forward strand.
GGACTGCTGGGACTATCAGAGTTCTTTCAAGAATTCGAAGAGAAAGTTTTTGAACCGCAAAGGATACTAGCTCTCAATGTAGCACTGAAGGCTACTCTGACTCGATGGTGGGTGACACATAAACAGATTATCCATGACTGGGAACAGTGCTGCAGATTGATGATGGTGTGCTTTGATGATTCAGAGGTCTATCATGCTGGGAGATATGATAGACGAAATGATCCCACCAGTCATTTGATCGAGGGTCAGATTTTATGGGTATCATGACCTAGAGATGAATGGGTCCATGCTTTTGTTCACACTTTGGAAGAGATGCTGAGATCCTGGTATGTAGTGACAGAGTTGTACAGAACTATCAGAACTATCACCACTTGGGAGGAGTTGTCCGTTTGCTTTCCACAGACATTTAGTTTCTAGGACGTCAACCCAGAGGTATGTAATGCTTTACACATCATCCGCGATGTGGTACTAAAATTCATCCCTATCACATACCCGGTTGATCCGCATGCGCACTGCTCCATCCAATCCATGATGACATGCTACAACTTGTCTGGGGAACCTAAAGACGACGATGATATGCGGAATGTTAATATTCCAGAGTCAGAAGGAAGCTGTGATGTCGTAGCCCTAGACATACCAATGGACTCGATGAGTTAGCCACTGTGGATATGGAAAGTCAACATTGGGTTGGAAGAGAACCCAAAATTTGCCAATGTCGGGGAATACTGGGACGAGGAGACCATGGCCAAGATCACGGACCTGCTACATGAATTCTAGGACCTTTTTTCGACATGGTTTTTAGAGATGAAGGGGATTCTAGGAGACCTGGGGGAGATGAAAATCCTATTGAAACCAGATTCCAAACGTGTGCGACAGAGGCCGTATTGACTGAATCCACGATACAAGGACCATGTGAAGGCTGAGATAGACCGGATGCTGGATGCTGGGATCATCGAGCCTATAGAAGAATCAAAATGGATAAGCCCTATGGTGGTCCAGGATAAAAATACCGGCGAAATCCACATTTATGTTGACCTAAGGAAGTTGAATGATGCATGTGTGCATGACCCATTCCCGACCCCTTTTACAGATGAAGTTCTTGAAGGTGTAGGCATCCCGGAGATGTATTCCTTCATGGATGGTTTTTTGAAATACCACCAGATCTGGATTGCAAAGTAGGATCACCATAAGACCACGTTTGTCACTGAATGGGGCTGTTTTCAATATACAGTCATGCCTTTTGGGCTGAAGAATGCACCAACAGTATTTTCTCGGGTAGTTTTCGCTGTGTTTATAGACTTTATTCAAAAGTTCCTACAAGTATATATGGATGATTGGATAGTCTATGGACTAATTAGGGACCATATCGACAACTTGCGACTGATGCTAGAGAGGTGTCGACAGCATCATATTCCATTAAACTCTAAGAAGTGTATTTTCTGTGCATCGTTTGGAATCCTACTTGGGCACATAGTATGCAAGGAAGGTCTATTGGTTGATCCGGTGAAGATCACACTAATCCCCAGTTTACCGCCACCAACGAATGTGAAGATGCTTCGGGTGACGCTGGGGCATACATGGTACTATCACAAGTTTATAAAAAAATACGTTGCAATTACTGCCCCTATGGAGAAGCTACTAAAGAAAGATGCTGCATTTGAATGGAACCAGGAATGCCAAGGAAGTTTTGACACATTGAAGGCCAAGATGGCCTCCGCGCCCATAATGATTTTCCCATATTGGAATAAGGAGTTCCATGTGCACGTTGACACCTCTTCTACTACGCTAAGGGTTGTTCTTGCACAACCTAGAGAGGGCGACTTGGATCACCCAATCGCATATGCTAGTAGAAAGTTGTCATTTGCTGAATGAAATTATACAATGATGGAAAGGGAAGGCTTGGCGATGGTTTATGCCTTGCAAAAGTTTAGGCACTATTTGTTGGGTGGACATTTCAATATATTCACCAATCATTTTGCTTTGCAGTACCTGGTTAATAATCCTATGTTGGGGGGGAAGATTTGTCGATGGCTGTTACTTTTTCAAAAGTTTGATTTTGAAATAGTTGTGAAGCCGAGACAGTTGAACGCTGGTCCGGATCATCTATCTCGCATTGAGAATGGCGAAGAACCAACCAATATTGATGACGAATTTCTGGATGTGCAATTGTTCCATGTTGACATCGCAGATGATCACTATGCCCCAATTATTCAGTTTTTGGCCACTAGTGTCACCCCGAAGGACATGTCAACTAGCTAAAAGAAGAAGCTGGTAGTAAAGGCTTCTGATTTTCAACTAATTGTTGGGCAGTTATATAAGATTGGACCAGACAAAATCTTGCAACAGTGTATTTTACCGCATGAGAAGGGTCCCATTTTAGAAGAAGCACATGCAGGAATTGCGGGAGGCCACTATGGAGGATGGGCTACTGCATGAAAGGTGTTGCGCATCGGGCTATACTAGCCTACGTTGCATAATGATGCTGCAGAATATGCGAGGAGCTGTGATGTATGCCAGCGTGTCGGTAAACCATTGCGGTGGGATGAGATGCCCCTGGTGCCATAGGTAACTCTCCAAAATTTTGATAAGTGGGCTGTGGATTTTGTGGGTCCTATTAATCCACCAGGGAATAGGACTGGTGCACGATACATCATTATGGAAACCGACTATATAACTAGGTGGGAGGAATCCACACTAGTTGTATATTATACCGCTGCAATAGTAGCGCGGTTCATTTTGAAAACATTGTGACACGATTTGTGTGTCCCCAGATTTTGATGAGTGACCAGGGCAGTCACTTCGTCAACTGGACTGTGAAAGCGCTATCTGAGGAGTTGCAGGTGCAACATAAGAGGAGTACACCATACCATTCACAGGTGAATGGGACGGTCGAAGCATTCAACAAAATCTTGGAAACATCGTTGACTAAGGTATGTAATGCTAACCACAATGACTGGGACCTAAAAATTCCAGCAGTGCTATGGGCCTATTGCACTACTTGCAAACGACTGACAAGAAAAACACCATTCAAGCTGGTTTATGGGCAAGAGGCGGTCATGCCCATGGAATACATTGTTCCTAGTTTGCGCATTGCTGCGGCGATGAGCATGGATGATGCAGAAGCATTAGAAGAGCGCATTGCGCAGTTGCTCCAGCTTGAAGAAGATCACTTTATCGCTGGCTTCCACCGGTAGGTTGCGAAGGATCGAGAGAAGGCATGGCATGATCACCACATTAAGAAAAAATAGTTTGTAGAAGGATATTTGGTGCTGTTATACGATGGTAAGTTCATAAAGCATCCAGGTAAGTTACAAATGCACTGGTTAGGTCCGTATCTTATTCATTCCATTACTTCTGGAGGTGCAGTTCAGTTATGACAATTAGATGGCATAGTATTGCCGACGCTCATCAATGGGAGTCGCTTGAAGCCCTATAGAATGGGTCCAGAGTTGCGCATTGCGTAAGGTGCTGTAAAAAAAAAGATTTTGTTTCAGAGCAGCAAGGAGAGCCTAGGGGAAGAGGCTACGCAAGGTTAGATTTCGTAGCAATGGCCGGTCGACCGCTTGCGACAGCTGCAGGGCTGTGGGTTAGCCAAATCAAGTAATAAATGTAGGTAGTTAAAATAGTTAGCCGGCATCGCTTATTGAAGAGAAGTGCATTAATGGCTGATCAGACCATTAGACGAGTAAGATTGCCATTGTATTTGGTGTCATTACTACTGGATTTAGTCATAATGGTGATCGTAGATTTGGAAATGATGAGTTTGAATTAGAAATGGATATAAAAAGTGCGTGGTATGTGGGAGGATGTCATTGTTCAGTTAAGTGAGCAGAGTGTTGAGCAGAGGGTGAATTGTGCAGAGTTGTGTTGATATCTTTCGAGTGAGTTGCAGAGTAGCAGGTTGGAGTCGTTGGGTGCATTCTCAGGTTTGGGGTGTGAGGCATGCTGAGCGACCTCGACGCCATTGAGATTTCCAGTGAACCTGACTCCTCTATTCTGCCCATGGCTATCGAAGAAGAAGTCATGAGCATGCCGATTGGATCATCATCTATCCCCAAGTGGAAGCGGCAGGCTCAGAAGCCCCATTCCACACTGCCACAAAAGAGGCAAACCCGCATGTCGACGAGAGTGCAAGGAGAAGGAACTGCATAGATTGGGCCATAGAGCTCTGGAGCTGTAGAAAAAATGGCACCTAAGGGGGTCTCTGTTCATGATATTTTGGGGTATATCGCTCCTACGCATCCAAGAGAAATGTCGAGGCAACCGTTGAAAAGTCAGAAGTATCCGTTGAAATTGCCACCGCTGCCAGAAGGGATGACATGCTCGTTCGACATTATCCCTGCCTTGATCAGGTTGAAATTTGAAGACCATGACTTACTGTTACTCAAATATGTCTGGGATGATCCCCACGAGTCAGTCCCGACGGTGCTTAATGCCCCCACTCAGTGGATTCCTAAACCTTGGGCGAGTGGGTTAGACCAATCTGGATTGTTGGGGCTCATCAATATGCCTCATTTTGGGCGACTAAATGAAACTAATGCGTGTGTTAAGAAACTGTTGGCCTATTTTCATGGGGGGGCACTTTGGTTGAATATGCCCATCCCTGTGACAGTAGACTTAATCGCGAGAATCACAGGATTTCCAAAGGACATGGAAGATCCTACGTAGTATATCCGTGGGAGGGATACTGACAAGAAGCTGGGCAAGCAGCTGAAGGAGTGCTTTGGATTACAACATGATGGCTGTGCTTATCTAATTGATAGCATTAACTCATAAGCGGTGCACATCGATGCAAGGATTCTGATGAGTAAGGTTCTTTGAGGAAATCACCCGGTCCAATGTAACTTGGGTGTTGTCGTCTGTGCCCAGAAGTGTGCTAAGGGAGTGCAAATGAATTGGTATTTGTTTTTGCTGATCCAATTGCTAGAAGATGCTCTTGTTGCTCAAGCTGGGTGGCCATTTTCGTATAGTTGGCTCTTAATTATTATTGCCCTCGTTGCTTGGATGGAACCTGAAGACTACCAACCAATGGCAGTTGATGCGGCAAAGGTGCGCCAAGGTGCATGGTATCAAAACTTATGGTGGGTTGAAGAGCCCAATCGATAGGAAGACTATGCCATTCATTTTTGGGTTTATTGGGAGGTGCTACAAACCGCAGCTGTCACCATTCCTCGTGTATCTCCTTATGCAGTGGCCAAGTATCAAGGAATAATTTGGTTCACCACCGGGCCCCGATCTATTTACATTCAGGCACGGCAGGAGCCCGACCAGTAGTGGCTACCTTTGGCTTACAAAGTCACGATGGAAGAATTGGATACTATTTTTCAAGAGTTTTCAGTTGAATGGAGCAACCCAGTGAGTCAGGAGGAACTGTCTAAGGAGTCACCACCTGATGCTCCAGAAGAGCTTGCCCAGAAGGAGCTGAGCATTCACGACTCTGACAACGAGTCATCGATAGACCCAGTGGCTGAAGCATAGTGCATGCAGGAAGAGACTCACACCAAATAGCACCAAGAATATGATGCGGGCAGTGGTATCAAGTCAGGGATGGAGGACCAACTACAACGGCTCATCAAAATGGTCAATGACTCCTCTACGGCTGCAACCCAGGTGATCCGAGAGTCGAACCATGAAGAGTTCAGTGTGGTAAGAGATAGATTAAATTCCATTTTTGATATTGTTTCCAGGAAGAAATATGCAACACCTATTATGCAGGACGTCCTGTTGATCAGCACTGAGCCAGGAACGTGAAAGCTCCCTCAATTGCGATCGATGAGGGAAATGAGGAAGTCCACTAGTTGTTGTGATCGATCTAGAGCGTGGCTTTGGATCTAAACAAGTTATCGGCTACAACGTTGGTGGAGTTGCAGCACATTTCCACCCTGGAATTGGAGGACCGACATAAAGAGCTGATTGAGTGCTATGTCCAGTCGTAGATCGCAGCTGAGAAGCTACAGAAAGAGGCAGAGGAGCTGCATCAGGTCTGGGTGCAGCTGGCGAAAGAAAACGTGCAGGATATAGACGCCTTGAAGGCAACGTAGGCTAAGTTGTAGCACAAGGATTTCGAGGATATTACTGAGCTGAAGAAGGTGCAGGATCACCTGATCATTGAGCAAGCACAGTTGTGCGCACTATGCAGCGAGGTTGAGAAAGCCATTACCCAGGCCTCCTAGCATATTTTTGAGAGCACGGCCGAGATCACCCCTGTCGATAAGGCCAAGCAATTGGGGAAAACTATTTTCGAGCTCTAGGATACCAACCTGATGCTTAATGCCCTGGTACAACCCACAACGCCGTCGGAGCAGGTTGCTGAAAGGAAGGATTCCATTGAAGAAATCGCGACTCAGTTCGAAACCATGGAGAAAGAGGCCAAGACCATTATGGAGATGACAACACAGTTTTGGCAGAGCATTGTCCAAGATGAGCAGCTTGATCAATTAACAACACAGGTGCAAGAAGCGAAAGACATCCCTGCGGGCCCTGTCGCTGATGGTGCAGATCATGAGGGCCAAGGAATTAAAAGATATTCAGCAGTGCGCTGCCCATGCCCAGGAATTCCAACTAAAGAATCGTGCTCAGCTTAATGAATTTCAAGGAATTGGTGGACAGTTGGTTGTTAAAGCGGTCGCCATGCTGCAAGCGGTGCAGGAGAATCGACAGATGGTCAATGGCAAGGCCAGGGAGGAGCACCCGGTACAATAGGATTTGAATAATTGTCAGAATGTTGCCACCAAATTCTAGCTTTAGGTTCGTGAGATTTCCCAACAGTTCAAACATTTCAAGGTGCGAACGTTGGCACATACCCTGTCAACCTGATGTGGCTTGGGGACGAGCCACGAGACTATGTTGGGGGCCTGTTGGCAGGGGGTTTGGTAAGTGAGTTGCGCAGCATCGTGACAGATGTGCAAGTTCACGCGGCACCGTGCAAGGCTAGATCAACACGATGGGTGAAATAATAACCGTTTTGAATATTTTATATATTATTTGACCAAGTTTTTCCACAATAGGTAATTAGCGGTTATAAGTTAGTTAGAAGTGGACCCTCAATGTAAAGGTACAAGCCTATTTATAGAACTAGTTTTGCAATAGAATTGATAGAGTAGCATGAGCATGATCAGATTGATCGACAACCTTATGATTATCACATGAGGTCTAGTGCGGTCTGGTTTTTGAATAATTTTCTGTTGTGTCTGCGATCTATCTACATTTTTCCTATTGTATTCAGCCTCCTATTGTGGAGAATAATTGTTTGTTTTGGATCCGTTGCATAAGATTAATATGATATGACAGTTGTTGCACAAATCTTATCTGTTGTTCCTGATGTGATCTAATATGTTATGATTCTACGATCTGTTTTGTTATGATGTTGCCATGATCTAGATTTGTTATGTTTTTGTGATTTGTGATGATGTCGCTGTGGTCTATGCCATTTCTGCTACATTGATGTTGATGCGATCTGTTTTAAGTCTATTACAATTCCATTGCATTATGAGCTGAGATGTTTTATAAATAATGTTGCTGCACTAGTGATACTATGACAAAATTATGATGCAATTTGTAGTTATGGAAATGAATTAATGTCGATCGCATAGTTCTGAATCAATAGTTATGTTGTCTCCCCATCGCATCCCATATTCTCTGTCCTCACTATTGGAAACTTAGTCCCGACAGATTTCCCTTGAACATATCGTGTGAGACTTCGTCCACTCTGTGGATGTTTCTAGGCAGGGTAAAACCTATCTAGGTTGGTGCTCAGGGAGATCGTGCTAGTTGGGCATCGACAGAGTGAGAACTCCTGTCGACGAGGTTTTGTTGGTGGGTTTCTCCAACAAGGAGTAGGCCTAGGGAGGAAACCAAGGGTAATTTTCAGAATAGTGAATTAATTTCCCCTAACAGATTTAGATCAGGGACCATTCAGGTTTTAAAATCCACTATGCGGAAACCTACTCCCACGCTTCTCGATCACCCAACCATGAAACTAGGGAAATTTATCCAGTCCTTCCAACCATGGGATTAGGGAAAAAAACATAGGTGTTATAAGGCCTTCAATAATCATAAATTATGGTTTGGGACAGTTCATGATAGATCTGGAGGGGTCTGGAGAGTTTAGGAAAGAATTGGGGTGTTTAGGCAATTTTGACTTCGGGAAATCCTATGCAATGGAGGCTCCCAAAACACTATATGAAATCAACAAATTTATGATATGGAAGTATGTATGGGTAGGTGGGTATTTCAGTGACAACTTACAGAATTGAAAATGACAGAATATAACTCTGTGAATTGAAAGAACATCTAGACTAGTCAAATTTAACTAGTAATCTAGCTAGGGTGTGTAATTAAGCTTGAAATTCATAACAAAAGTGTATTAGACTTGATAAATGCATTTGAAAGAAACTAATAAATATTATTACATCATATTAAACCATCCAAAATCATTCCCATGAACAAGGCTCAATTATTACTGCACTAGAATGCTTAAACTCCTCATTTCAATGACTAGTTAAGCTTATACATGGAAAAATCAGTATGCAAACTTAATGAAAATAATTTATGCAACCTAAAAGAGATAAATAATAGTATTTATCATTTGATACACATCAAAAAGAAATATATTGACTGAACATTACATCAGAGGACTCAAAATGATGGGCAGGAGGCCCAAAATTGGAGCTTAGGTGAATCTTGGGATTCACTGGAGCTCGACTTGAATGAGATGGAGGCTGAAAAATATCACCGATAAGAATTCACTAGCTGAACATTATGTGCTCCATACTTGAAAAGATAAGGGAATGGGAATGGAGGAGTGGGGAAGGAAAGGTTTGGTGCTCATCTCTCAAAGCTCTCAGGTGCATCACTCATAAAACTATGCTTCACATAAGCATGTACCAATAATTAATCAACCAAACTGTGTGAATGAGATCAAATTTTTCTTTAATAGATATCTACCTTACATGTTTAGCAAGTAAATTCAATAGGTGACCTGAGAGGCCAAGTCATCCACCTAGAAGCCCTAACCCTAGCCACATATGAGCCCTCCTTGAGAAAATTGGAATGTAGGACCATGTGAAGATGTTTCCCTATCCAATTCATCCATTTGAATTAGAAACTACACCCTCTTTAGTCAAATAGTTGTTTTTTTATCCCTGACAAATTTATGCTTTTCCCTTCTTTTGAGATTGAGTCTCCAAAAGAAAATTGTGCCCTCCTTTGCCAAAAATTTCCTGCATTTGTTTTGACAAATTTTGTCATAGATTTTGGGCACTTTCCCTTTTCTCCATGACTACGTTTTTCGTAAAGTTTCAACTTTCTTAATCTCCTCCCTTGGCAAGTTGGCTTGCTAATTCTGCCTGACATGGCAAGTTCAATTCCACATGTTATTTGCACAATAATTAATTTATAATAATAATAAAAATTAAATACATGCCTCAATAATGTTTATTTTGCAAAATTTCCCCCGGAAACTTAAATAATTCCACTTAGTCCCCCTAGGTGTTTAGCATTGTCCACACTTTTGTTGGTCCAAAGAGTGGGGACATGACAGTCCTCCCCTCCCAAATCTACTTGTCCTCAAGTAGAACCACTCTAGAGTGTTGCAAATTTTTCCACCATGTAGGATAATTGGAGCATGAACGTATGTGCAAAAAGGTTGACTTGCTCCATCAAGCCAACATGTAATATTTCTCCAAAAACAAGCAATGTCAGGGTCCCATTGCTATTGCACCCCCTTCAGTGAGAATTCCTTCCAACACAACTTATCAGACAAAAATATGCCTGGATCCCATTTCCTCAATTGTAAGGATCCAAACATTAGTATCCACCATAAAAAATTATCATCACAGGAAATGAGATTCATGATGTGAAAATCATACCACTGCAATGAAAATTGGAGACTCTCAATGCACAATTGGAAATCTGTGAGATTTCCCCACCCAACATAAAGTTTTGAATGTGCTTGATGCACATCAACATTGAATCTCACAATGATGTTTCTGCAATGGCATAGGTGTGAGTCCCATGTCCCAAGACAATTATGGGCATCCTCCTACAACCATAGATTCCTAAATTTCCCACAATAAGATGATGTATCACTATTATCTCCAAGAATGCAAGAAATAAATACAGATAAGTGTCCCCTCCTCCAACCTGAGAAGGTACTGACACTCCTACCAAAAGGTCCATGTGAACACTTCCAATGGCTCAACTCTCTGCCATTGATCAAAGGATGTAAGAATCTATCCAACTGTGTGGATTTCCTCCACCAATACCACCTTATGCAAGATATTTTTCTTATCAAATCCTCTTGGCAGTTTGCTTGCTCAGCTACCTTCCACTGCTCATGAGCAGAATTTTTTCGGCAAGAAGACTCCATGTGTGACATGTAATATTCCACCCAATCCATATGTGGAAAAATGGAATCAAGTCACAGAAATATGTGCCTATGTGGCTGCTGGAAGGGTGGTGGTGCATTCAACAACTCACCATGAACACCTATGAAAGCCTCCAGCTCTTCTTATTGCACCAACAAGGAAAATTCCTTCTCCCAATTTTCATCCCCACTTGATGAAGATGAAATAGAGGTGTGGGTATAACTATGAATCAGATCTCTGCAATACTTATCCACCCAAATTATATCTTCCTCTTTTTCCTCAATGGCTGATTGAAATGAGGAGAGCTCATTCGTCTCTTCCATGGAGAAGAGACTCTCTCCAGAAAATAGTTCCAGTTTTCTTTGGAAAAGGTCAAGTGATTGGTTTTGATCACGCTTGTTTGCACAATTCTCAAGCACATGCAAAACTAAGTGCATCTCATGATCCATCATCTCATGAGATTCCTCCATATGTTCAAGACTGCAATAATCCTTGTGAGGATGGTTGAATGGTGTGTAGGAGGGTAGGTGAGATCTTTGCAACTTCTCATGAAGTTTCTCTATCTCCATCTTGGACTCTTGGAGTGCATCTTGAGTGATATTAAAGGAATATTGGGTGGTCAATAATTTGAGTGTGAGCTTGCATATCTCTTCTTCATCCTTCAAGGATTTAGCATACAATAACTCCACAATCTCAAGAAGATTGTCTCTATTAGAAAGCAACTGCAGAAAATTACCTTTGGTGCTTCAAATGGCCTTTTGAAACTTCTCCATGTCTTCAATGGAAGATTTATCCTCCAAATTCTAACAAATATTTGTCATCAATGTAGAGTTTCTATGGAGAGTGTGTAGGGCCTCTTTGATTTTTCACTCACTCATCTTCAGTGACCCTGCAAGAAAATGAGGTTCTTGCGGATGGACCTCTTTTTCTTCCCTCTCTCTAGGATCAACTTCATGGGAATCTATTGGTGAAGTGGTAGTTGATATTGGAACCTTTTCTTCAAGTGAAATATCTATGTCACCAACATAGAGAGATGGAAATACCTCAGTATATTTCTTAGTGAAATTTGAGCACCTTTCATTATGCACTCTTCCAACCATGTCTAGAATGATTCTCATCCCTCTTGATTGTTTTTCTACATCATTGGTGGTAGGGTCAAGTGAATGAACACTCTTCTCCTTTATTGCACAATCCTCACCAGTAAGGATTTCAATTTTGTCTTTCATGGCTGAGACATATTTCTCTTTATGATCATGGAAAACTTCACCTTCTCCTTCACTGCAAACACCATGCAGCAACTTGCACTTCTCTTCAAGAATTTTTCTTTCTTCTTTCCCACCTACAAGACTAGATGGCTCATAGCTCTCCACAATGGTGATAGTGGGATTTGGATTCTCACTAAGTTCAAGCCTCTCCTTTTATGTGGTTGCAACTTCATCATGCTGCAAGAGAGTGCAAAAATCAGAATTGTGTGCATCCTTTTGCACCAGATTTTCCTCCTTTAGATTTCTTAGTTCACATCCAACTAGTGGGGGCTTGTCTGCCACTTCATTGGGAACTTAAGATGATGGCTTCAGATCTGATATTTTTTCCTCTTTTTGATATGATAAAAATATCCCTTATCATCATTAACAGTATCACCCTCCTCTACATTGATTTTGGATTCACTAACAGAAAAACTAGGAGCAAATTCATCTCCCTCACAATTGTCCTTCATCTTCCAGTCTGCATATGCAAGTGAAGTATTTCCATCCTACCATGGATAATATGGTTGTAGGTGTACATGGATGCTGCACAAATCATAATTTTTATTATAAATTTACTTAACATTACCATCTTCCCAAAGTGATGCTATGGTGGCCTGCTCCTCCATCAAATTTTCTGCTTCAGACCCAAGCGGTGTGGCCTTGTCTTCTTCTTCCTTATGTGGCTCCAAAGGTGACTGTAATTCTGATTTGTAACCTCCCTTTGGATCTGATCCAAAAGGTGTCTCTCCACCCATACATGAGCCAACATATATATCAGTGATATGGAGATCACCCGCAAATAAATTGGAAGTGCATTCATTGTCCACATGATCCTGGTCATGCCCAGGTGCACATTGGGGACAATAGTCGACTGAATGAGTCAAGCTATGTTATGGATAAAGCATATAAAAAGAGCCAACAAAGAAAGAAATACACTTAGGTCGACAAAAAGTATATGAACAGAAAATATGCAAGAATTCGAACCAATTTATTACTTATTCTCCATGAAAGATGGAGGAATCAGAAATATATATATTACATTAGTGTACATGTTTATATAGGATGTTGAGACACTTGGGTGACTAACCGTTACATTCAGTTACAAAATAATTTAAAATGGTTTATAATTTCAACCATCGTAGACCTGTCGAGGTGAATCTGTCGAGGTGGACTTGTCGAGGTGAACCTGTCATGACATACCTGTGGAGGTAGGTGAAGCAGTCAAAGTGCTAGACTTTGTCGATGCTTGAAAACCTATCAACTACTTGTTGGATCATTCCTCCTTCCTTAAGAAACAATGGTCTCCATTGTGTATTCGTTTAGGTGAGGAAACTTGTTGGCTACTTTAGTAGCAGAGTACCATTTTCCTTGCACGGGAAGTCACTCCAGCTTTAGCCACTTGAAACAAGGGAATGGATTTCATCCTTGTATGGTGTATGCATCATCCCACAATGGTGTCACAAAGAAGAGGTTCCTAAACATCTGGATGGATGTCTTCAGGTTCTGCTATCTCCAAGTCGTTCTGTTCCAACAATGGTGCATGGTATGGTCGAAGTAGATCTACATTGAAAACTAGATGTAGGCCAAGGTATGCAGGAATTTTGAGCTTAAAAGAATTTTCTCTAATCTGTTTAAGGATATTGTATGGACCATATCACAAATTTTTCATATTTTTGTATGGACTAATGAAGCGCTCCTTCTTTAGATGCCAACCAGACTTGATCCCCAATTTAGAATGAATGGAATACTATGCTTGTCGTGTCGGGCCTTAGCTTTTTCATTTGCTCATTGCAACATTTCTTGTGTTTGCTTCTGAATGTTGTAGATGTGATCTTTGAATTTCAATTCTTTCTCCACTTATCATCCTTGGAAGTCAGTGTTGTTCGACTGTGTCAAGGAACTGATTAAGTCGATAGGCACTGAGGGTTGAAATCCGTAACATATCTCAAATGGAATCTTTCCTGTAGAGCTATGTTGAACATGATTGTAGCTGTGTTGTATGTATGGAAGTCTAGCATGCCATGTTCGATGATTCTTTTGGTTGTACATGTGAAGCATTTGTATGACTAAGTGATTTACAACTTTTGTCTATCCGTTTGTATGCGGATGGAAGGTTGTCGACAAAGAAAGTATTGTGTCGAGCTGTTTCCAGAGAGTTTTCCAAAAGGTGCTGACAAATCTATCATCTTTGTCAGAAATAATGGTCATCGAGAGGCAATAATGTTTCCACACATGTTCAAAGAAGAGTTGGTTAGTCTTATGTGCTGTCGTAGTCTTCTTGTATGGTATTAGTATAGCAATCTTGGAAAATCTGTCGACTACTACTAATATCGCGTCATGCTGATGTTTGGTAGTAGGATATCCTGTCAAGTAGTTCATAGAAATAGATTCCCATGGTCGACTAGGAACTGAAAGGGGTGTGTATAGTCCTTATCGTCGATTCGGTGGTTTAGAAATGGCACAAAATACACATGATCGAATGTACTTGTTAACGTCAGATTTAAGTGAAGGCCAGTAGAAATACTTTTGGAGGATAACCAGTGTTGTTGCGACTCCAAAATGTCCTGCAATATTGTTGTAGCGCGTGTCCCGAATGAGCTTTTGTCGGTGCTCACCGGTCGGTACACAATGCTGTCCAAGCTTGTATAGCAAGGTGTCCTTTAGGAAGTAGTCGATAGTCGACAACGTGTCGGTCTAAAGATGTTTATAGATTGTAGAGAAATCGCATTGTATCAAATACAACTGTGGCCAAGTATTGGTGTCATAACCCTGCATACTCATTACTATAGACAGTAGAGTAATGGGTGGTCTACTGAGACAATCTGCTGCGGCATTGGATTTTCCTTTCTGATACTTAATTACCAACTAAAATTGTTGTAGGTAATTAATCCACTTGAGTTATCTAGTTTTATATAGTTTCATTTGGGACGGATCAAACTACAAATGTTTATGGTAAGTGAGGATGATTGTTTCCTTGCCAAGAATGTAGTTTCCCCATTGCTTAAGAGCTTGCACAATGGTGTACAGTTCTTTTTCATATGTCGAGTAAATTCTAACAGTGTCATTGAAAGTCTCAGAATGAAATGTGACTAGGTGACTTGACTAAGTGATCACAGAGACGAGGGCATAGTCCGATGCATCCGTTTCAATCTCAAAGGGCTGAAGCAAATCAGGTTACACAAGCACTAGTGCAGTAAAAATCTTGTTTTTGATTTGTTCAAAATGTTTTTGTTGTGTCAGTATCCATTTGAAGACAGTTTTCCCATTTCCTTTCGTCAACTGATTCAAAGGCCATGCGATGTGGCTGAAGCCAAGTAGGAATCGTCAATAGAAATTCTCCAAACCAAGAAAAATTATTAGTTCATGAATTATGTCATAAATGGGCCAATCTTTGAGGATATGTACTTTTTTTGGGTTGACATGAATGCCTGCTATTTGATGCTAGTCATTGCAAATGAGAATTTTTCCATTTTCATATATAGTCAATGTTGTTGGAGAGTTTCGAAGGCTTGTCCAAGCTGTTTGACATGTTCTTCCCCTAATCGACTGAAAATCAAGATATCTTCGAGATAGAAAATGAAACATTTACCAATGAAAGGTTGTATAACGTCATCCATATATCTCATGAAGATTGCAGGTGCATTGGTTAAGCAGAAAGGAATTACCAACCATTCAAACAATCCTTGGTTTTGAAATCCGTTTTCCATACATCAGTGGACTTGATTGGAATATGGTGGTATCCCAACTTGAGGTCAAGTTTCGTAAATAACTTAGCACCTTTAAGATTGTCGATGAGTTCATCAATCCATGGAAGAGGGTATCTGTTCTTCACTGAAATTTTGTTGAGAGCCTAATAATCGATGCACATGCACCAAGTCCCGTCTTTCTTTGGAACTATGATGACTAGACTTCCATAAGGAGAGGAGCTCGGGAAAATATGACCCTTGTCGATCAAATCCTAGATTTTCGTGCAAATATCTTCATTATCAAGAATGGATCTTTTGTAAATAGATGCGTTAGGTAATGAAGAACTAGGAACAATTTCAATGGAATCTTTTACCTAACAA
Organism: Pseudotsuga menziesii; assembly: GCA_001517045.1. Classification (NCBI taxonomy): domain Eukaryota; kingdom Viridiplantae; phylum Streptophyta; class Pinopsida; order Pinales; family Pinaceae; genus Pseudotsuga; species Pseudotsuga menziesii. The sequence goes on from LPNX010044693.1 coordinate 335,277, forward strand.
TGCAGAGGCACTTTGTTTGGTGCTTGAAATATGTTCTGGTATTCCTCAAGAATGTTGCTGATCTGTTTCTATTGTTAGGAGCTACACTGGTCAATGAGTTGACTTGTCGCTACAGTCTTCCTGGAATGTTGAGGTTTTATCATAATTAATGTGAAGTTTTGAGCATGATTGATAAGCTTCTTTGTTTGTTTGGTAGATATCATAACAACTCTTGATGTGGGTTGTCACTCTGGTATGCCATACCATTGATTCTGGATTTTGAAAATCACCTTCTGAGGTCGTGACTGATATGTACCATGTTGATCCCATAGGTAAGGTTTCCCAAACAGGGCATCGACTATGGAAAGCAGTGCCACATCACAGAGTACTTCATCTTAAAAGGGCTTAATGAAGTAGGTGAGTTTCATTGTCGTGTGATCCTTATTTCCTTCCCATCCTTCATCAAAATGATATTGTAGGGATGAGGATGTGGATTGGTGACAAGACCTAATTTATTCATAATATCTTTAGAAACGAAGTTCTTTTGGCTACCATTATCCACAATTAGATGTAATGGATTTTTCTGAACCCATATTTGTGCATGGAATAGGCTCTCTTGTTCCTCCTCATCCACGATAGTCGAGGCTGCCAGAGTGGTCGAGGTCGAAGCCAAGAGGGTTGATGCATCTGGATCAAATTCTACCAGGGTTCTGTCGGACAAGTTGGATGTCAACAATTTTTCCAAAAATGTCTTCTGAGCTTTGCATTCTGACGTATCATTCCATTATGAACTGTGATAATCACACCATTTCCCGGTAGGAGCTTGTTTCTGCGATCCCTCTTGTATTTCTGAGAGTTATTCTTTTGATGATTGGGATTTGGCAGAGTCATTTGAGAAGGGTTCTTGAACTTGTTAGAGTTGGCTGGTGACTTCTTGTTGGATGTTCGACCTGTTGGCTTGTTCACTAAGCATGTTTTTCCTTTTTGTTTAGCTTCAAGCTTTCTAGCGTAATGAAATGCATTTGCAAGCATACTGACAGTCAGAAAATCCATCTCTTGATGAATGTATGAGGATAAAACATTGACGTACTTCAGGACAATCAATTTCTCTTCTTCTTGGACCCCAAGTCTAGCTATGGGTCGATATAATGCGTAAGTGTAACTCTATATGAACTGGTCTTTCCATTTCCTTAGCTACTTCCACTTCTTATACTGTTGTTCAAGATACTTGGGGGGTAGAAATCCTTTCGAACGTATTCGACAAATTTTACCCATGGGTCTATTGGGTCCTCTTATTTTTCCATCTTTTTCTATAGATTCTACCACTAACAGTGTACAGAGGTCGACATTTTTAAGGGTGCAATGGTGATATTTTCCGCTCCGGAGAGTTGATTCACTGCGTAGTAATATTCTAGTTGTTGTACCCAATTTTTGACGGATTTTGTGTTAATATTGCCTTCAAGGTTTGGTATGTCCATATTCATTTGCACTTTGAAGGGGATGATTTTATTAGAGTGATGTCACGTCGAGGATTCCCTAGAGTTCGAAGTGACTTGGATGAGAATCTCACTGAAATGGGAAAATATTTTGGTCCACTAGCAAGCCATTTATTTTTCTATGAGTTGTTCTATCTCTTCAGTTTCTTATCTCTTATCTGCTTCTTCGTCCATCTTTTCTGAAGTCCAAGGAAATGTATTCTTGATTTGTTGAGTTTACAAGCTTGTTTGAACAAGCATAAGTTAAATAACTTTGATTGAAGTGCTTATGTAACTTAATATCTAGACAAGATCTTGCTCTGATACTGATGATCCAGGCCATGCCTAGGTGCACGCTGGTGACAACAGTCTACTGAATGAGTTGAGCACTGTTATGATGGAAGCATATAAAAAGAACCAACAAAGAAGGAAATACACTTAGGTTGACAGAAAGTATACGAACAGAAAATATGCAATAATTCGAATTAATTTATTACTTCTTCTCCATGAAAGATGGAGGAATCTAAAATCTGTATTTTACATTAGTGTAAATGATTATATAGGATCCTAAGATGATTGGGTGAATACCCATTACATTCAGTTACAAAAGAAGTTATAACGTTTCAGAAGTTCAATCATCACAGACCTGTTGAGGAAAACTTGTTGAGATGGACCTGTCGAGGCAGGATAAGCAGTCGAAGTACTAGAATTTTTCAATGCTTGATAACCTACCAACTATTGGTTGGATCCCCACACTACCAAAAACCATATTTTTTACTGTTGGGTCTTCATCTACACATGGATTCCTTCATCTTCTTTCAAGGAAATTGAGGCATCTTCCTGTTGAGTGGTCCTCAAATCACAACTCCTGGAAACTCGGTTAGAAGAAAAACCAAACATTCTCCTAATGTTTGGGAAAGAAATTGGCTTTCATGAATCTTCCCTTTTTGCTCCAGGTGGTAAACAACTAATCTCCACTTTCTGGCACACTTCATCAACCATGGGTGCAATATTTTTAATGTTTTCCCCATAGTGGGGATATTTGAATGGATTTTGTATCTCTAGAGTATAGAAATATTGAAAAGACAAAACCTCCCTTATATATTCTTTCAAGGAACAGTATTCCATGAACTAATGGGAAGATTTCTTAGCATTCTTCCCATTGAACAATTGACCACCGACACTAGTAGATTTTTGCGAAATGGATTCATCATAATATGGAGGAAAGAAATCATCAAAATCATCCCTACATAATTTACCTAAGATACTGCATGTGGGATGTTCATAATATTCTTCTTCATACTACTCAATGTCTTCTTCATACCTATTGTAGTATTCTTCATACTGCTCATCAAAGTCTTGCTCAGAGTATGGTAGGAGCCTCACGGCTACAACTTTCTTCACTGAGAGATTTATTTCCACAGGATGATACAAGAAAAGAGATATGATACCATTTTAATGTTCTAAAGTTGATATGCATACCTGAACACTAACTACTGCTGCAAATTGAATAAAATTTTTGATATAAATTTACAAACACTCAAAGAAATTTCAGACTAGGTAATTCAAGGAGTTGTGATGGGAAATTTGCAGGTAGGGGAACAGGATGAGGGAGGAAACCAAGGATAAGTTTCAGAAAAGTTAATTAATTTCCCATAACATATTTATATCGAAGACCATTCAGGTTTTAGATTCCGCTATGCTGAAACCTATTCCCACGCTTCTGGGTCACCCAATCGTGAAACTAGGGAAATTTATTTAGTCCTGTCGACCAAGGGCTTGGGGAATGGAAAATAGGTGCTATAATTCCTTCATACATCAGAAAATATGGTTTGGGATAGTTTTTAACAAGTAGGTCTAGAGAGTTTAGGAAAGAATTGGGGTTTTTAGGAAATTTTGGTCTAGGGAAGTCCTGCGCAATGGAGGCTCCCAAAACATTGTAAGGCCTCAAATTTGTTTTGATATGAAAGTATTTATGGGTAGGTAGTTCTATAAGTGACACACATAAACTTATATAGTTGAAAATGACTGAATATAATTCTCTGAATTGAAAGAACAACTAGACTAGTCAAATTTAATTAGTAATCTAGCTAGGGTATGTAAGTAAGCTTGGAAATCGTAACATAAATGTATTAGACTTGATAAATTCATTTGAAAGAACCTAATAAATATTATTACATCATATTAAACCATCCAAACTCATTCCCATGAACAATTCTCAATTGTTATTGCATTAGAATGCTCAAATCCCTCATTTCAATGACTAGTTAAACTTATACATGGAAAAATGAGTATGCAAAATTAATGAACATAATTATTGCGACCTAGAAGAGATAAGTAACAGTATTTATTATTTGATACACATAAAAAACAAATATATTGACTGATCATTACATCAGAGGACTCAAAATGATGGGAAGGAGGCCCAAAATTGGACACGAGAGAGAGTGAGAGTGTAGGTGAAGCTTGGGATTCACTAGAGCTCAAATTTACTGAGATGGAGGCTGAAAAATATGAATGATAAGACTTCAATGGATGAAAATATTAATCTTGCACATTGATCTAGGAACAAATAATCAATCTCATCAAGAAATAATCAACAAATAACTCAAAAATGGTGTTAATCGAAACCAGAATGGTTTCCTCTCTGTATATTCAATAAAACAATGAATAGTTACAATAACAATGTCAAGAAATAGCTTGAATCAATGAGGAATTCGAATACCTTAGGAGGTCATTCGAAATCAATGAGTGAGTATGGCTTAACTGACTGTAAGCCATTGGTTCACACTTAGTTAACCACTTGACTAAAACCCTAATTGACTCACCAAACCCTAACTGAAGTCAGAGTGCAATAAATGAATGAATCTCAACTAAAGGAATCAAACACATGTCATAGCAAGCCAACCATCAATTGCTAGTGCTCAATGAATTCAATGAACCCCGATGAGGTTAACTGAAGTTGAACTGATCATCAGAAGTTGGTGGAGGTGCCCCTGTTGACTCCAGATCATTAAATAATATATTTAATGAGAGGAGGCACCTTAACTGACTGGTTGAATTGATTATAACCACCAATTAGCAATTAGGTGCATTAATATCACTCAGATCACCCCCAAAGTGCTCCCGTTAGCCTCCTTGACTGTAGGAGAAGGCTAAGTTAGCCTCCTTGACTGTAGGTAGGCATGGGTGTGACTGGATGATGTCAATTAATGCTCCACTGATGTCAATTAATGTCAATTATACTTAGGATAGTGGTTTAACTAGGCCAATTTGACCAAAAAGAGTGTGTATGGTGGTAAATGTCTCCAACACCCCCCCTTAATCTATACTCAGGAAGAGTTAGAAAACATAGATGCATAAAAATGCTAGGGCCCCGACAACTAAGGCCATAGGTCACCCTGTACAATGCTGAAACTAAAACAATGCTCAAAACAAACTACGTGAGGAAAAAGAGGGAAAAACCAGTGGGAAACCCCCCCCTCAAGCTGAAAACTGAAAGCAGTCTGAATCACCCTGATGAACTCACCCCCAACAGTGAACGGAGGTAAGTGAACTTCTTTTCTAAAAAGATCTTGGTGAAGATGTCTGCAATCTACTCATCAGTTGGGCAGTATTGCAAAATGATGGTCCTGTCATGCACTAGCTCCCTGATGTAGTGCATGTGAATCTCTACATGCTTGGTCCTCTGCCTGGTAACTAGATTCATGGATATCTTAATATCACTTTGGTTGTCACAAAAGAGGACAGTGGACAAAGTACTACTAAGATCAAACTTTGAAAGAATGCCTTGCAACCAAACTGCTTGGATGCAAGCATTCACCGCTCCTCGATACTCGGCCTCTGCTGAAGATAGTGCTATGGCAGCCTGCTTTTTGCTTGAACAGCAAATGGGGCCCCCAACAAACATGAATACATATCCAGAATTTGACTTCCAATCAATAGAATCACCCACCCAATCGAAATCTGTGTATCCAACCAGCTCTAGCTCGGAGTCTGCAGCATAATGAATGCTGTAGGTCCTAGTTCCCTGAATATACTGAGGATCCTCTTGGTTGCCTTCCAATGAATATCATGAGGCTGCTGCATGTATCTTGATACATCATTCATGGCATAACAAATATCAGGCCTAGAATGTGTCAAGTACAACAAGCTACCAATCGGCTGTCGATAGATAGTGCAGTCCATGGGAGGTGTGTGTTTTCCTTCTTCAAGGCTGATCCCTGAAAGGAAAGGGAATGGTACAGGCCTAAATTCAGCCATGTTAAACTTGACTAATAGGTATGAAGTTTATTTGGACTGAGTGACCATAATCCCATCATAATTTTGCTCGATTTCGAGCCCCAAAAATTGTTTTAGAAGCCCCAAATCACTCATTTCAAAGGCATTGTGGAGAGCAGTTTTGATGGATGAAATGGAGGCAACTGTGCTACCTGTGATCAGTAATTCATAAAAATATAAAACAATTATAATTATATGACCATAATGCTTCTTTAAAGACACATTTGGATCTGATCTACATCTCTGAAAGTTTTGCGAGAGAAGAAAGGCATCCATCTTGGAATACCACTCTCTTGGGGCCTGTTTTAGCTCGTATAGTGACTTCTTTAGATTGAAAACCAAATATGGATCAATGATGTAGCCCTCAGGCTGATTCATGTATATCTCCATGGAGAAATTCTGACTTAACATCCATGTGATGCACCTCCCAGTGCCTGGATGCTGAAATTGACAAAACAAGGCAGATGGAGTCCATTTTTGCAATTGGTGCAAAGGTCTCATGGTAGTCCACTCCTTGGACCTGAGAGAAAAATTTTGATACTAGCCTTGCCTTATATTTTCAGGTGCTTCCATAAGCAGCAACCTTTGTCCGAAACACCCACTTGCATTGAACCGATTTCCTTCCCGGAGGAAGAGAAACTAGCTCCCAAGTAGTGTTTTTCTGAGAATTCATCTCTTCATCCATGGAAACTTGCCATCTCGGATCATTCTGAGCATGGTATTAGGATTTTGGATCTGAAATAATCATCAAATAGCAAGTTTCAGATAGCAAATTATCAGAACAAGAGAGCGCAATACCTGCTCTTTGGAAATAAGACCGGGTTCTCCTTGGATCATCCAGATTTCCAATGTTGTCTCCTACGGAGGAGAGTGTCTGTTGGGATCATGTAGGAAGATGATTTTTCACTTCAGGTTCTAATTCAACATTTGATTATTTCTGCACACTGATATCAGAAATCAGAATATCCAAATCAGGGTCATCACCCCCAATTTCATCATCCAAATATTCAGTAGAATAGGAAGGAAATTCAACAGTTTTCTCCTTCACTAGTTCCATCTCCTAAAGAGGCTCATCGAACTTGACACTTCTCTCTCGATGATTTGTTTGGTCTTGATATCCAGTAGCTTGAATCCTTTAGATTCATCAGGATATCCAATAAATATACATTCTATGCTTTGCGGTTGCAAATCCCTTCTTTTATCAAGCGGAATCCGGGCCCATACAGTGGACCCAAACACCCGTAGGTTCGACACATCTGGCTTGTGTCTGAAGTATGCTTTGAATGGAGTATTTCCTTTCATGAATGAGTGTGGCACCCTGTTCTGAATGTCTACTTCATCATGCATGGCTTCATCCCACATATTTGCAGCAATCTTCTTTGACTCCAACATACAGGTGGTCATCTCCTTGAGAGACCGATTCTTCCTTTCCACTACTCCGTTCTGCTGGGGAGTGTAGGGAATTGAATGCTGGACCTGAATACCAATTTGGGAGAATATGTACAGAAACTCATTACTAACATAATCCCCTCCATTATCAGATCTCAAGATCTTGATCTTAAGCCCAGAGGCATTTTCGATCAAGGCCTTCAATTCAGAAATTTTTTCACATACTTCTGATTTTTTTGAGAAAGAAAACCCATGTATACCTTGAAAAATCATCAATAAACGTAAGGAGGTACCTTGATCTATTCATGGATGTGATAGGCATCGAACCACTGATATCATAATGTATCAGCCCCAATATGCTTGTAGCTCGGTTTGCCTTCCCCCGATCGAACTTGTGCTCAGGGTGTTTTCCAATCACATAGCCCTTGCAAATTCTCATGGTTGCCTTGATGACCGGGAGGCCTTCAACCACGGAGTTTTTCTATAATTGCTGCAAATATTTGAAATTAATATGGTCAAACCTCTCATGCCACAACCTACTAACCTCATTTCCATGAGTTAGCAGAGCAGTGGGCTTTGCATCCACAACAAAGTGAGAGAACTGATAGGCTTTTGCATGATGATTTGCAAGGCCTTTTGCAATGAGTTTCCCAGATGCAATTTATATTATCTCAACATCATTTGGGATGAAAGAGACTCTTTTAGGCATTCCTGTATGTGCCATCTGATAGACACTAAGGAGATTTGCTACTAGAGACGGTACATACAAAACATTAGAGAAAAAACCATTTTCAAGATCTACAGTACCTTGTCCTTTGAAAATGATGGTGGAGTCATCTCCCATGTGGATGGGGATGGATTTGCTGGTCTCCAAGGATGAAAATGAGTATTTTTCAGCCATCATGTTATTCAAAGCTCCAGATTCAATCAGCAGTGCTTTGGACTTCGAAGTGCTTGCCATGAAGGCATGACCTTTCTCATGCTGTGGTTCCCGATCTTGGTGATCTCTCCTCCGAAAGCTCTCCGGAAGATTGACGTGATTCCTCTCAAGGAGAGAGGTTGCTTCATCAAGCTTTTTCTTCATGCAGGCATGTTCAGGGTGAAAACCCTTCCCGCAGTAAGAACACTTGACTTTTTCTTTTCCATTGTGCCCTTTTCCTTTGTTCTTCCTTGAGCTGGAAGATTCATCATGCTGCTGGTTTTCAACTCCAGGATTGGGAGCATCAAATTTAGTTTTCTGATTTTTCTACTGCTTTCCTTTACCCTTTAGATCTTTGGGTCCGGAGACATGGAGGGCTTGATCAAGGGAAGATCAGATGATCCCCATCTAGACAAGCTTGTCATGTTCATTTGTTAGGGACTCAATGAAGGCATTGAGTGTAGGCATCTTCCATCCAGGGGTTGTGAGATTCCCCTCACAAAATGTAGAAACAAAAACTGAATAATCAGCCTTGAGGTTGGAGAGTATGGAAAGAATGAGCTGATCATCCTCCTTCTCCACATTGCATTGCTTCAAGAGTAAAATAGTATGCTTGAAATTTGTAAAGAAATCATTCAGAGTCTCAAAATTGGAAGGTTGGAGAGACATGAGTTCACTTTCAAGTTGGTAAACCCTCAAGTCATCATGCTTTTCATATAGAGATTCCAATTTGTCCCATATTTCTTTTGGTGTCTTCAAATCCGTAAGATGGAAGAGAAGGTCTCGGGAAATAGAGAGGCACAAGAAACCGAAGGCTTCATCCTTCTTGTTCAAGAATCTTGATTTTTCTATGGCAGATCCAGGCTCAACTTTAGTGTCCATGGTGACTCTAAAAAATCCTTTGGAGTGCAACTGAATCTACATATCACTTTTCCATGAGTGGAAATTGTATGGAGTTAAGAGATCTGCTGAGAAGGCCATCTGGATGTGATAGAGCGAATGCTTCACCTGTAGAAACATAAAAATCAAAACAGAAAGGGAAAAATAAGGTCGGACAGCCTACACATTCTAGGCTTTCATCACACCCAGCATAGTCAATCAAGCAAGCTTGATCAACAAGTTCTTTACTTGGGATATTGAGTGGTAATCCTTGGCTTCTGGTGCAATGCTGGATTTTTGAGCTAATGCTCACTTTTCATGGAGAAATCTATCAAAATCCTTGTTTTTGAGAGATAGATCTTCGTCCCGCCATATGCTCTGATACCATATTAATATTGCACATTGATCTAGGAACAAATAATCAATCTCATCAAGAAATAATCAAAAAATAACTCAGAAAGGGTGTTAATCGGAACCAGAATGGTTTCCTCTCTGTATATTCAATAAAAAAATGACTAGTTACAATAACAATGTCAAGCAATAGCTTGAATCATTGAGGAATTCGAATACCTTAGGAGGTCATTCGAAATCAATGAGTGAGTCTAGCTTAACTGACTGTAAGCCATTGGTTCACACTCAGTTAACCCCTTGAATAAAACCCTAATTGACTCACCAAACCCTAACTAAAGTCAAAGTGCAATAAATGACTGAATCTCAACTGAAGGAGATCAAACACATGTCATAGCAAGCCAACCATCAAGTGCTAGTGCTCAATGACTTCAATGAACCCCGATGAGGTTAACTAAAGCTGAACTGATCATCAGAAGTTGGTGGAGGCGCCCCTGTTGACTCCAGATCATTAAATAGTGATAAATAATCATTAAATAATATATTTAATGATAGGAGGCGCCTTAACTAACTGGTTGAACTGATTGTAACCACCAGTTAGCAATTAGGTGCATTAATATCACTCAGATCACCCCCGAAGTGCTCTAGTTAGCCTCCTTGACTGTAGGTAAGTGTGGGTGTGACTGGATGATGTCAATTAATGCTCCACTGATGTCAATTAATGTCAATTATACTTAGGATAGTGGTTTGACTAGGCCAATTTGACCAAAAAGAGTGTGTATGGTGGTAAATGTCTCCAACATAAAATTATGAGATACATACCTCTAAAGAGAAAGGGATGGGAATGGAGGAGTGGGGAAGGAAAGGTTTGGGGCTCATCTCCCAAAGCTCTGAGGTGCATCACTCATAAAACTATGCTTCACATAAGCATGTAACACTAATTCATCAACCAAACTGTGTGAATGGTCTCAAACTATTCTTTAATATATATCTGGGTGACCTGTTTAGCAAGTAAAGGAAATAGGTGACCTGTGAGAGCAAGTAATCCACCTAGAAGCACTAAGCCTAGCCACATATGATCCCTCCTTAAACAAATTGGAATGTAGGTGTTGCTGCCGCAACTGTTCCCCCCCCCCCAAATTAATGTTCTAATTTCTGGGCCCCTCCTCATTACTTTCGTTTGGTTTGGTCGTTGAGCTCCTTGAGCGTGATTTTTTCCGTTTATGATGAAGGTGAATGTCAGTAATCTATGCATGCCGTGTTCATTTTTTGGGTTTGAGTCGTGGATGTGTGGTCAAGGAAAAGAAATTTTGCTGATTCTTTAGCGCGTCCTCTGTGAAAAGAAACGATTTTGGTTATGGACGATCCTTAGCACTGCTCAAATCCTTGAGTTTCCCTTTAAGCGGGCCTCTTTTACTACTGGATCGGGCGCTGCGAAGTTTCGACCCTCCCGCCGTTGCGGCTCCTAGACCTTTCTTTCGTTGGATTTCCTGAACCGTCCGACGCCCGATTCGTCTAGTTTAAAATCGCTCGTCGATAAGCTTTCGCTCGCCCGCCGTTACGGCCAGGAGGAGACAGTTAGCTCCCGACTCAAGTGTCACCCGACGTCCGATCTTGTTATTCCCCCTGCCCGAACTGAATTTTCCACCTCGTCGCCTGTCCCATGCCAATGTTCCGTCCGTCGTTGCGAATGAGCCACCCCTCCTGGTTCCCGAAGCACTCTTCCCCCCGACCTCCGATTACCCTTTTCTGCCCATGTTTCCGCTTACCCGGTCTCTATTTTTCCCCACTGTGGCGGCTCCTGAAGTCTTTTCTCATTCGATGCAGAAGTTGGTCGACCGCCGCTTATATTTTTGCCTGCCCAAAGCTTAGATAGATAACTTGCTCGAGCGAATATGGCTAGTCTCTTGCGGATTTACAATGCTGGGCAGAGAATGTTAAATGTTTTAAAACTCCCCTTTGCAGTGAATAATGCATTGTGATTGTTTGCAGAAGGGATTCGGTGCTACTAAAGCGACCATGGGCTAAGACGTGGCTTGGTCAGACCAGAACCGGCACGATCACAAGGAAGGCAAAACGCAGAAAAGGACAAAGCAAGCAAACGAAAGAGGAATGGACAGAGGAAGACTCATCTGTTACTGGTTAGAATATAAAACGCTCATAGAGAATGATTGGAAAAACGCAGCGGCCAGAACAAGAAGCGGAATCGTTGAAGATACTGAAAAGTCACACGTTTAGGTGGCAGCCCAAGGGGCAGCAGGGGTAGTTTAAATAGAGGGAGGGAGGACTGAAAAAGAGCTTTTTCCCTGGAAAACTTTGTATTTGTTTATTTGTAAGATGAACTACTTCGTTTTGCATAGGAACTGCAATTTTTACCTGTCGGAGAGAGTGAAAAGCGAAATGTATCAATGTAAACTCAATGAATAATGCTGAAGAGGAACTATTTCGTTTTCAGCTGTGTTTCATTTACTGTAAGAGTATTCCATATTCTGAACCTATGTTCTTGCTAAATGTTCTTCAGTAATTTCTGGATATTTTTTCGTTGTGAGTAATAGATGTTGTTATAAAATGATCGGCTATCTGGTTATTTGAGTATCTGTAAGTGTTCGTGTGCTTTAGAAGAAGTATCAGCTACCTGTGATTCTTCTTTATGTATGTGAAAGTGTATTACTCACCCAAAATGATAACCTTGCTCCCTAGGGATAGTGTATATAGTTAGCTTATTTCTTTTGTATCTGGTTTGGGTTGCTCGCGAGCGCAAGACGAGAGGTAAGAACCTGCGCATCACTTTGTGACCGCTCCTTGCAGCTTGATCACCCTGCATTTAGTTAGGCACTTGCATATCATTTCTTTAAGTCAAAATACAAAAAATCGGTGGGCCGGGCCGCAACCGGTAAAGCCTTATTTTTGTTCCTTGACCTATAGTAGCCGGACCGTAAACCGGATGGATTCCCTATACCAAACAATCAACGGGCTAGTTGGGAATGTTGATTGGGGAGAATCCCTTACTGTTGCCGCCTGCGAATTTCCAGGCCTCAACAGTTTTAGCGCTAGAAGGAGGGCCGCCAGTGCATGGCTGGCCGATGAAACCTGTTTTCCCGAGATTATTCTGCTGGTTACAGTTCTGAAAGTAGTGGACCGTGTAATCCAATTCTGGAAGAAGACAACAGAGAACATCTATATCCTGTTCGCAACGAAATTGTAAATGATCTGAGAAGACATACCCGGGCTTATGTAAAGAAGATTGGAGGGTTGCCTGTTATCCACAAATTGCCTAGAAGATAGTACAAGAAGAAATATCGTCCTCTATTTGAAGATTCAATGTTGGTTGGAGACTGGGAAGAACTTGTGGAAACTGCCATACAGGAGGTTGAATTTCCTTTGAACCAAGTGGGCCCAGACACTCCTTACAGTTCTCTTGTTCACACCCCGGTTGGTTCACGTCCTCACTCTCCTGTTGGTTCACCCCCTCACTCTCCTCCTCAACTTATGGCCGGCGTTAACGCAAATCCACCGAATCCACCAAATCCACCACCAGCTTGGAAAGCCAGATCACCTCTAAATCTGACCCCACCTTTGCATGACCTACCTCAAGCCTTTGAGAAGCTACTGCCCAAATTTGATCCAAATGAGAAAATCCTAGTGGATGACCACCTACATAGTTTCTACTTGGAAATAGAAGGTTTGAAGGCTGGGGAACATGAATATGTAGTGTGTAGACTGTTCCCACACACCCTCAAAGGAGCTGCGGCCTCGTGGTATTTTGGATTGCCCGCTAACTCTATCCCAGACTGGGATACCTTCGAGAG
>LPNX010044700.1:0-11087 GCA_001517045.1 Pseudotsuga menziesii
AAATTTTGAATAGTTAATTTTTATTATTTTATTTTAGTTTCCAGCAAAGGATCTTCCCTGTCTTGAAAGTGTCGGATAACAAGAGCAGGAATCATATTGCGCTTTCCACAGTTATCGTTTCCTAAGAGACGATTGGACAGTATCTGAATTAAAAAAAAACTCTTGTGGGCATGATTACATACAGATGATAAAGAGTAACTCAAAAACTTTCACGTGGTTGTCTAGTTGTCACTAGTATTTGGAAAATCCCATGATTCAGCTGCTCTCTGTTGTTAATTTCCAGGGAATAATTCCAACCAACCTGAATTTACAAGAAACACTCTATATAAAATTTTGATATTACATAAATGATAATCAATTATATCGGCGAGTCAGATATTTGTTTAGAGGTCTCAGCTTCTCTGATGAAAACTAAGCTCACGCATCAATATTGGCGATTTCATTTGGAGATCTCAAATGCAAGTTTGACCTCTTATAATGAAATGGAAAAGAGTGGAAGTGAATAAAAAGAGAGACGTAATGGGTTAGATTCCAGAAGAGCTACAATTTGTTCAGCTACTTTGAACTATACTCTTTTAAGTTAATATTATTCTGATTTTGTAGTTTGTGTTTCGAGGCTTTTTTTTAATGTGTTATGATCAAATTCAAATGGCATGAGCTATGTATTGAATTGCAAAGCATTTAATGCAGTTGTAGCAGGTTTGATAACAGTTGGATCTCTAGCAGCTCAAGATCCAACAATCGTCATCATTGCTGCACCCTAATTAAATGCTTTACAAGTCAATGATAACTCTTAATTCAAACTAGCTCAAGCAGGCTATGATTAAATTGGAATTCAAATGATTGTTAATCCATATTAAATGGAAGTTGAAGGCGATGGCCGATGGGGCCGCGACATGGAGCAATATAAATGCTAATCTCGACTGTGAAATTAGGGTCGAACCCTATAAGTCCAGTTATACAAATAGAATAAATACTAAGAGATAAGACAATGTTTTCACCCACGGCCGCATCATACACAGTATAAGTAGTTATAAATTTATAATTTACTTATTCATGTACAGAGCATAAAATTAAAAATGCATGTTATAAACAAAGGAACAGGGAAGGATGCTAGCTCTGGGACTATATAATCTGAAACAGGTTGTGAGACAGGTGAAACCGAATCCGCTACGGGCTCTGCCCCTGAATAATCCATATACTATGTTGGAACAAAGCTTCTTGGAACATGTATAGATGCACTACACTTTTCGCACCTGCAAATTCCGAAACACATATAATGGGAACATGTACTAATCCCGAAACCTCACTTCTATAAAAAAAACTCTAGCATATGCCTTTCAAAATCTAATTGAATATGGGAAACACATACTTTTGCACTGGCTCCGATGCCGGGTTTTTGGTTCTTAAACGATATCAAAGTGGCTCTTTAACGGGGTAAACTGCTTCTCCCGTTGCGGGATCATCGACTGGCTATGGGTCTACAGAATCAATTGTCTATAGATCCGCTCTAGCTTACTTTGTTCCTGTTCTTGCTGCATCTCCTACTGCCCTTGCTCCTGCTTTCTTTGATGCTTATGGGACGGTCGATTGGATCTCCCGCTTTTATTAGGTATGCACCCACCTAGGCCAACTCTTTTGTCTCTACTGTAGCTGCTGGTGATATCCGCTGGAAGCGTAGACATCAAATAACACAGTTTTAGACCAAACCAATTTTGGTCTATATCTTAATTTGGAGAATTTAAATCCTAATTTGAAGATGGTTTTAAAAATCATCATTTTAATTTAAGGCAGTGCAATAAATGTTTTAAATTTATAAAATAGTGAAATGAACAATTTCATATAAAAAATTTGACCGATTTTGATAAAAAATCGACCGGAAAAGCTGGGCGATTTAGTTAGTGTTTATGCGCCGCGACATGACCACAACTGGCAATCGAAGAGGGCGCACCGAACAGAAATCCCACAACCGGCAGTCGAAGAGTCACCCAGGCAGTCGAAGCGAAGCGCAGTCGAAGAGTCACGAACCAGCGCAGTCGAAGAGTCACGAACCGATCGCAAAAATAACTCAGGGTCATATTATTTGGAGTCATTCGACTGCTGCAATCCACCGGTCTGCTCTATAAATCGGAAAGTTGGAGACAATAGTAGGCAAGGCCAGGAACTAGGGACGGATAGCTGCCTAGTAGGCTGCCCGGAATGAAGTGAGGCAAATAAGATAAAATGGGGGTTTCAACGGCTTTCAAAGCGGAATGGAAAAGCGCCCCGTTGAACGGCTTTCAAGGCCTGCTTACTTAGAACGTTCGTTAGGACTCCCGCCCCTTATAAGGCAGAAGGTTAAGACCTGGGTCCGCAGGAAGGAGAATTACTTAAACTCTTCTTTGCTCCTTCTCCCTTTTGCATAACAGACATCAATGCCCTACCTATCAGTTGGCGGTCGATCAGGAAGAATCGACACAGGGCTGGACTTTGGAAACCCATTTACAATGGCAGGTCAATGGCTACAAGGGAGGACCCCTTGAACTCCATTTTCAGATAAAGCTCATTGGCCACAAATCAGGAGCCCTCTAAACCCATTTACAATGGCAGAAGAGTGGGCAGAACTAAGGACCCATCGCCCCAAGACTCTTGGCGATCTCCCTATCAGTCTAATAGCTAAAATCCTCCTTCGTCTGCCCTTGACATCTCTCCCTACAGCATCCAGAATATGCAAACCATTCCATCAAATCATCAACTCGCCCCAATTCTCTAGAGCCTACGACCAACAAAACAAGCACCGGGGATGGATTGTCACAGATAACTCAGGAACAACACTCTGCGCCGATCCCGCGCTTTTCTTCTATGATTTCTCGAAGAACCAATGGCACACACTTCCAGTTTCCAAAATCTGCCCGCAAGAAACACCCTTGAATCCCAGGATGGTGTCGGGCTATGGCGGTCTGATTTTATTTACAGCCAATAAAAAGGACAACAATGGCCAACCGTTACAGGAACGAGAATTGCTGATCGTAAATCCACTGACCCGGCAGACCCGTCGACTACCCGATCCTCCAGTTTCACTGAGCTCCGACAATCCCTATAATGAATGCATCGAAACGGTATCTGACAACAGCGGCTCGTCTTATAAAGTGATTATATTATGGTTCGAAGCAGTGAAAACCGTGTTTATATACCATGGCTCCTTGCAGAGTTGGCGTACTATTGAAATTCCAGAAATTCTTCCTTCAGATCAAATCGGACCCGCGTCTATAATTTCCAGCATAGGGGTAGTCTACAGCGGCATTCTGTGCTGCTTAATCCTTGTCGATTTAGATGCTTCATTTCTCATATTCTACGATATTGCCCGCGATTGTCTCATTAGAGAAACGCTCCATTTTTCTGATTCTGAAACTCGCGGGCTGTGTGGAATTGCCGTGTGTGGAGGCCGTCTAGTAAAAATCTCGGGCTGTGTGGAATTGCCGTGTGTGGAGGCCGTCTAGTAAAAATCTCGAGGCGAACAGAAGGAATAATATCGTTTCCTGAACTGAATCTATATAAGTTTAATGGAGATTCTAACGATTGGGAATGTGACCATAGAGTCCGGCTCCCAGCTCTGGGATGGGATCCTGTTTGCCTGAAGATGATGACAGGGCACATAACGGTTGCCTGTAGCGGGGAGGAGGAGGATATAATGTGGGCGCTGTGTTTGGTGACAGAGGCAAAGTTTATCCATGGCCGCAGCGTTCTGCAGAGGCACGTCGAATTGTTTAAATGCGATAATAGGAAGGATGTATGGAATCGGCTCACTCCATTGGAGAACATTGACGAACCAGACGAGAAGTGGCCGTCCCCTATGCAATCACTCATCACCCATCGTCCATTGTCTCAGGCCAAGTTGATGCTGTTGCAATTCAATGCAGCTGTTTGATATTTCATATCTTGCCTTCATTCGATCTGTTTAACTTTAACTTTCAGACACTAGTCAAAATCTGTTGAATTTATTTGTAAATTCCCAATGTTTGATAGAATTTTGTATAAAGGTACAGGTTTGGCCTAGAAATGAAGAATCCAAAGAGATTTTTGTTTATGTTATGATGGTAGAATTCCATTTTCACCCACAGTTGTTGATTGGTCTCTCTTGGAATGAAATACATCATGATCATCAAAAATAAATATCTATACATTACCAAAATCAATAATAAATATGTATACATTACCAAAATCAATAGAATGTGGATTACAACCCATCAACGCCTCTCTCTATTCTCCCACCAGTCACAATAACTATCTAAAGCATAGACATTAACAAAATAAAAAACTGATTAACTTCACTCAAAACCAAAACCCCAAAAACATTACTTTTTACAAGATTTTTAAACACAAAAAACATTACTTTTTAAAAGAATTTTTGAAATGTCTTCACTGACTACTTCATCTCTCATATCTTTCTCGAAAAAAAAGATTTTAAAAGACCTTTGAACTGTCTTCACTGACTACTTCTCTCTCGTATGTTCCTCGAACAAAAAGGTCCCTCTCATCCAGAACGAAACTGTTTTTATAAACAAGCAGCTACACAATTAAACTGTAACATGTTCAAAAGAAAGACTGTTTTTATAAACAATCACGTTATATGGGGAGTTGATAAGGATGATAGATGAAATCAAGTAGAAAGAGAGCTAACTTGTCTGTATGACCTATTTGGTTAAAAGATTCCTGTTGCCGGTGAGAACGCCTTTGTTGTAAGATGGGGCATTGTTTGTAGGGAAAGCCTGTCTCCGAATATGTTATCGAGGTCAATAAATCAATTCAATCAATCAAAGGAAATCTGAGTATCCAAGTCAATCCAATTGGAGTAGCCCCGTTGAGTAGTATCCAAGTATCAAAGCAAAGACTATTTTTATAAACAATCAGCTACACAATTAAACTGTAACATGTTCAAAAGAAAGTCAATCAATTCCGTCTTATATTGTTTAATTTTTATCTGTCACCATCGTAAAGAGCACAGAAAGGACTACCCTCTTACACACCCAGTCAATGACCAACCATTTGAACCTTCTTACACACCCAGTCAAATGGCCAACCATTTGAGCCTGATCAAAACTCCTTGAATTAGTAAAATTAAGCAGCAACCATAGGGCCAATATTTCTGCTTAGTATTTGTGCCTCTACCTGTTAATGATCCCAAGGTTTTGCTTTTATTGAAGACAGAGAATGATATATTTATATATGGTAGCCTGGATTTGATTTTAAAATGATATATTTAATGTATTTGGTAGTGGTTTTGGTTTTATTGAAGACATAAAATGATATCTTTGATATATATGTTTAACGTATATGGGAGTGGGGGTTTTCAGTTTATTCATAGCCTAAAATAATGTCATGGTCAAGAGATTCACAATTGTGGACTCACAACTAATTTTGATTTTGAAATGAGTAATTAAATCAAACAATGTTGAATTCATCTTTCATATCATATCAATTATGTTTATTTGAATAACTGTATTGTGAAATTATTTACAAATTATTTACAAAAATGGTGATTGAGTTTTTTGAATAATACCATTTTAATAATAAGATAAATATAAAAACATATTTTAAAATTAATTATTTCTTTTATAAAATAGAAAATAATAAACTATAAGAAAATAATAAAAAGTTAAATGATATGACTTTTAACTTAGTTAATAAAAAATTAGTTTAAGTAGAAATATAATTTTTTTACCAGTTTTATATGTGCAATTGAAATTATAAATCTTAACTTATTATTTGTTTTATAGAATGTACATTAGATAACACAAGTGAAAGATTGTGAACACAAACCTAAAAATTACTCAACATCCTTTTTAGTTTAATTTTTCTGATGTCTTACCATGTTCAATTTATAAACATGGATGACAATTGTTTAGATCTCATGAAACTAGAGTTGTCATACTGAAGCTCAATTCCTTTTTATACACTAATAGAATAGAATACAATGCTTTCTTTTCATTTAACTTTGGCCTTAGCCATACCTTGATTCTTGGGTATAGAAAATGTTAGCATATTTCCAATAAATAAATAAATAAAAACACCATTGAAAAAGGCATGGTACTGCATGGTCGGTGAAGGTTCAATAATGTGACTTTGAAGTGTCACTAAGGCAGTCAAAGCTTAGTCGGGCATTCATATGACATTGGTCGTTCCCCACTCTTAAGAAAAGCTCTTGCCACCAGGGTGGAATTTATGGAATTTGATAGGCAAAATGGTCTTCACGGGGCATTTTGATCATCATATATGGTTAAAAAATTTAATAAGAATTTTTTCTCTAAAAAGTAAATTTATCGTTTAAACTTATTTTTAAAAGGCAATAAAAGTTTGAAAACTTCATTATATTACTACTATTTTTGAAATGAAACAAAATTATTAAAACTTCATTATAAATTAGTACTAGTAAATTAGTAATATTAATGTTTTTATCTTTTATTAAAACGAAGTTATACTTTTCATGTTCTAATAGTACTTTCACTAAAAGAAAAATACTAACTTAGTATTATTTCCATCATTCATGACTTTTTATTTTGTAAGTTTCTTTGATTTTTTAAAGCAAAAAATGTGATTTAACAATGATTTTTCTATATTTATTGATTTTTTTACTATTGTAATTAGCATCTACACAGTACAAATTTCAGTGCTCAATGCTCAACTAAGTGATTTGAAAGTTGGAACTTGGAATGTGGAATGCTTGGATAATTTTTTTTGTTTAGATTTAAATATTTGTTTAAAAATTTACTATTTGAAAAAATGTTATAAAAAATTTCCTTGTATTTATATTGATTTCTACCATAATTTATGTAATGTATATAGATTTAAAATCAAAGAAGATTGATTAATTTTCCAACTCTATTGAACTTGAATTGAAAATTTATATATTCAATTTTGTATTGATTTATGCAAGTACTAAATCAATATTCCATGCATTGGATACTCTGCAATGGCTAGTGGGCCACCCACGGGCCACCATACTCCCACTCCTCCTGAATCCCAATTCAAACCATAGCATGATCCACTTGTTGTTAGACTACTGATCATGAATGCTGAAGCATACAAAGTGACAATGGGCAATTTTTTCTCAGTGAAATCTTATGGAATGGAAGGCCATTATGGAATCCTCTGAATCAGATAATCAAGGACATGAATTTGTCTAGTTGGGTTCTAGATACCCTCAAAAGCGAAGAGGTCGTGCCATGTTTCCTACGGTTAATGTTCTACTTAGGATTCACATATTTACATAGGTCAATGCCAATATTTCTGTTCACCACAAACAAAATCAAATATGGAGACCAATCGTGAAGCGCTCAAGTGGACTTTGCATAACAAATTTACATAGATCAATTTTAAGATTTATGTCAACACAAATATATATATATATATATATATATATATAGAGAGAGAGAGAGAGAGAGAGAGAGAGAGCTGAATCATGAAGCCTGCAAGTGGACTTTATGTCTTTAAACTAACAGACCAACAAGGTTTGTATCTATTGCAATAAAATTATATTTTAGAATTAGATAAACAAATTTACATTTTAATTTCACATTAGTAACAAGTACATCTGAAGAATTTAGAAAATCTTTTATCCTTAGTGTCACTAGATTCTATTTTATAATATTAATTTTACAAACAAAAACAATGATGTGATATTTATTTTCTTTTTTTATATGCACATTTTCTTAAAATTAAAAAATCATTTTTATGTTTATTTATGCTTCATTATTTATTTATTTTTGCATATTATGATGTGTATTTGTATTTTTTTTTAAGTTGTATTTTTATATATACATATAAAATAAATAGGAATTAAGTTGATGTACCATGATAGATATTAACAATGACATCTCTTTTTGTAAAAAATGTTAAGAAAATCAATATTATTTTGAAAAAAATTAAAAAAGATTAATTATTGAAAGATAATTTTTTAACAAACCTTGACTCATTGAAGGGTAAAATTTTAAACAAAATGTTTCATAACGAGCAATATAAAATGCCACAATGTTAAAAAAATAAAATTGATGGGTAAAATAAAAACTAAATTCCAACACTGCTTGCCACTCTCACTTGCGGATTACATAATTCATGTAAATTCATACATATCTGCGAGTGGCAAAAACTACTCTATTTGCAAATGAAAACAAACTGATCGCAAAAATAACTTGGTGTCCTATTATTTTGAGTCATTCGACTATTTCGACTCCGTTGTCCTCTGAAATCCACCTGTTTGCTCATCGATGACAGTTAAGAAGTCAAAGAAAATGCAGGGGAACATTTTTTTAACCCGATATCACTACTTGAGCTCTTGCAAGTAGTGAAGAAGGTTGAGGTATGGAAGAAGAAAAAGGACAATGAACACTTTAGAGTATATCTTCAATGTTATTGTTGTCCAAGTTGTTGTGGTCCTAGAACTACCAGTCTTGCTTACAAAAAAATGTTCATAACAAAAAAATGTTCCTAGTATGGCTTAGTTTTTGCGTAACAACCTAAAGGAATGCTTAGATATAGTAGTTGAATTCTTCTAGGGAAACATCCCCAACCAACTATGGGTGTTTATCTAATCAAACTTATAACTAAGGTCATTGATCAAGCCACTTAGAAATTGTTAGATACCAATATTATGAGGTCAATGGTAGAAAAATCCTCCCCTCTTCTTGCTACTAACTTATTTCTTTGGGAGTTGGTGGATTTTGGTTCAAACCATGACTTTTACTAAGTGGAGGAGACACTAACGAGTTTTTAGGCATTTGATAATATCAAATCCATAGTCCTAGTCATCAATGTTGATGATGAGTAACATATATCCCCTTTAGATGTTGGAGGAGTATTAGTACATAATGAGGTCACATGAATGAGTTAGTTAGGAGTGGGTACATATAATTTAGACTCCACGGTCACTACCACAACCAGATATGTGGGGGAATTCGCAAGCAATGAGAAACATTTATATGAGATAGAGATAGATCACACTAGGAGCAATGCCACAATAATAGGAAATGGAGATGAGGCCCTACATAATTTCATCAACCCCATACACTTAATGATGTCAAGGGGATGTGGGTTGTCAGTTTGATTTTGACATGGAGGAGGATGAAGTTGAAGAAACTCATGAGAAAATTTTAAGAAGTTCTCCTCCATCATAACAATTGTTGGACATATCTCCCACTCATGGGACATATCAAGTATCTTGTGCAGGACCTTGAACATTGTCAATTGATGTCACAGATATTCTAAGAACATACAAACATGGTCCTTTAATCTTGGAGGCCATTCAAGAAAATTTTTTGAGGCTTGGCCATTCATGTTGAATGCAAATAGAGGATAAGGCCCAAACATTAGATCAATCCAACCTATCCATATGCAGTGGCCAATTACTTAACTAGATGTTAGCCACCCACTAAAATACTCAACTTGTGGAACTTTAGCAATAGTCCACCTCACAGTTGGTACACATGATTTGAATATTTTCAAATGAGGTTGAGAAAATGATCTCCGAACTGGAGAAGGACCAGGAAGCATTGTCAGGTTGTCAACTAGTAGTTAGAATTCCAACTTGTTGAGGTTATTGCTAGAATGACATGGCCTCTAGTAGAATAAATAAGAAATCAAATATGTTTAGGTATGATTGAAGGGAATTTGGCCTAAGTTTCATGCAAAGGATGCCAAAATATCAAGTACCATCTCTATCTCCCATTTAAGGGAAGTGTGGAATTGTTGTGTTCATCCTAAAGGTATGTGTCAAAGTTTAGGAATTGAAAGTTTAGAATGAAGCCGCACAACCCTAGGTGAGTAAAAATACAATGGAACTCATGGACCAATTGCCACCTTTGATTATCAAAGTGAATGCAACTCATCCACACTTCCATGGTTATAGTGAAAAGTTGAAGCATTTTTACCATTACGAAATATTGGATGGGTTTCTATGAAAAGAGTAGAATCCACTCGAGTATTTTCATGATCAAATATAGAACATGAACATTATCACCTATTCGCTTACAAATTGTTATGAACCAAATCCCTCTCTAGAAACATGTCAATTATGACCAAATTTAGGATGAGAATGATCAACTAAATGCTTTGCATGAATCAAAAGTCATAGATAAAAAGACCATCTTTGAGTTCCTCCCTATGGACCAATCCACTTAATTGTCACTTCAAAATTTGTACTCATTTGCAAATGCAAACTGAGTATCCTTAGAGAAGCCAAAGCCCTCAATGCAAGATAGTGAGAAAGGACACAAATTCATTAGAGGTGCCTCTATAATGTTGGTTAAATAGAAAGCATAAGTGAAGGAACTCCATGAATTTTGTGACACGGCTATATCAATTATCCTCAATTTGTGCACTTCATTTAAAGGATCGACACAACAACAAATCTGACTTAAGGTTGAATGGATGGTTGTGGTCAAGGGTTCTTGTTGTCCCCTTTGTTTTTTAATGAACTCTATAGAAGATGGACTATTTGTAAGAAGAATTGGGATTTGTATAGGAGATGGAACAAAGTTGTGGAAAGGACATGGTTCAAATCAGGTGACAATAGTTAGAGGGAATTGTTAATGCGCTAACATGGATGAACTTAGGTTTCCTTATCCCCATATTTAACCATCTTAACACAGTCGATGTTAACAACCTATATTTTATAAAAAACACATGAAAGCTAAAGGAAAGGGGTTAGCTAATGAATATTGGTTGACTAATAATGGTTAGCGGATGTGGGTGGTAAATATAGTAAAGGTTGTATGCACTATTATGTTGGATTTATGGATATGGGAGGAGGTTTTCTTGTGATGTATGACGATGCATTCTTGTTGTACTTTGAATATATGAATAGAGAGATGAATTTTTGGAAGACCCATTTTAATATTCTATGTAATATGTTTAAATGTTGCACATGATTTATCATTTCTGCTCAAAAGGTTATAATGGTTTCTATGTTGCACATGTCGCCTCGTGATCTTTATTTTGTATAAATACTATTTATGTAGTGCCCCTCTTGTACCTAGGTGCCAATGTGTGCAGAGATTTTGTTTTTATGTTTACACTATTACTACAGAGGAGTCAAATCTGTTAGCAGCAACCTT
>LPNX010044716.1:0-117440 GCA_001517045.1 Pseudotsuga menziesii
AAATTCCATTTAAATTGAGAAAAACAATTTAAATGGTTACCTCTTGGCTCCGACATTTTGAGGAGGTGGGGTTTCTTTTGGTAGATTGTCGCTGTCCCTCGTTTGAGTTCTATCCCTCGATCGAGATGCGTCCCTCGGTCGAGTGATTGAAAATGACGTTTGGGGCCCGCACGGCCCCTATTTATAATTTTTTTTGAAAAGGTACCTCAACCGAGGTATATACCTCGACCGAGGTAAATACCTCGGTCGAGGTAAATACCTCGGTCGAGGTATTTACTAACCCTCGGTCGAGGTTTTAATACCTCGACCGAGGGTTAAGAAATACCTCGACCGAGGGCTGAAAAGAACCTCGGTCGAGGGCTTGAAAAAACCTCGGTCGAGGGCTTAACAAGCCCTCGACCGAGGTACGTTTTTTTGATTTTGGCAAAATGCGCTTGCCAAAAAGTGTTACCCAGGTCCATGGATTCACCCGAAAGAAGAAAGTGGAAGGCAAAAGATGAGAAATCAAGGTCTAGAATAGTAAGGGTTTCTGGAACCTGAAGTCCACTAGTGGAATTGGGAAGGCATAAATCCTGAAAAGGAATTTTGAGAAATGTTACAATTCCACAATCTCAATCCTAACATTAGTTTTATGGTCAGGAAAAAGCCTGATATGAAATAAATGGCTCAGGATAATTATAGAAATGGATAATGCGAAAGATCACTACTGAAAGATTCATTAAGAGGAATGATCAATGAAAAAGCATATTAATGAAAATATGCGTCCCCAAGGAGCATGAAGGTATTTATTGACAGAAAGATTGAAGCAAATATTTTGTCTCTTTGATCATGAGTGATAGAGTCCAAAAGTGAATATAGTTCTATAGCAGACTGACAAAATTCAGTCCAGGGTGGAAGGGTGGTGCTAGGGATGGTTACAAGCCTGCAAAGGGTGTTGTACCATCCTTGTCTATTGTAGCAAGAAGAAACCCAGGGTGTTGTAGCATCCTTATATGTTGTACCAAGCAGAAACCTAGGGTGTTGTAGCATCCTTGTCTATTGTAACAGGAATAACCTCAGGGTGTTGTTGCATCCTTTCAGTAGCAGCAGATAAATAAAATTTGTAGAATATTCATCGTTTTAATGATTTTGAATTGGTGGTTTCCTCTTTGATGTTTCCATGATAAAATTTGTGTCTTAACCTGTTTGATTCATTGTGTGTTTTTGTATTTAGAAAAAGGTAAACAGACAATACTGATTCACCCCCCCCCCTCTCAGTATTGTGGAATAATCCAACAATTGGTATCAACGCAAGTTCTGTCACCATAGTTTGACCACTAGAAGAAAGATCCTATTTAAAAACCACTATGGATCAACAAGAAGGATTAGCCGCTAACAGACTTCCATTATTCATAGGAGAAAATTATGCATACTGGAGTGTGAGAATGAAGTGCCATTTGATGTCCATTGGATGGAAGGTTTGGGAAGCAATTGGAAAAGAGTGTAAGATAGGAGACCAAGTACATACAAACCCAAAGGAACTAGGCCAATAAGAAGGTAATTCCAAATCCCTAAATGCAATATTGAGTGGATTGAAAAACGATGTATTTACAAAAGTTGTGTGATGCAAAACTGCCAAACAAGCCTGGGATAACTTAAAAATTATCTATAAAGGGGAATCTAAAGTCAAAGAATCCAAGCTTCAGACATATAAAGGGAAGTTTTAGAGCCTTAAAATTAAAGAAGAAGAAAATATTGAGGAATACATTCTAAGAGTAGATGAGGTTTTCAATGCTATTAGAGGTATTGGAGGAAAATTAAAAGAAAGGGAAGTGGTAAGCAAGGTACTAAGAATGTTGCCAATGAAGTATGACTCAAAAGTATCCACCCTAAAATAACGAGATGATCTTGACCTTGTGACAGTAGATGAACTACATGGAATCCTCACTACATATGAGATGAGAACGGTACTAAATGAATCCTCAGGAAAAGAAGCAGCATTTAAAGCCTCATCCAAAAACCAATAAGAGAACTTAGATGATGAGGAATATATTTTATTAAAAAAATTGAGAAAGATACTGGCAAAGATAAAGGAAATTTACCCGTAAAATGTTTTAACTATGGAAGAATTGGACATTTTGCTTAAAAATGTATTTACCCTAAACAAGATGAAAGTGATGAGAAAGAAACTTCAAAATTCAAAAAGGGTAAAATAGGTAACAAGAAGAATTCCTATGGGAAAACGAAGATTGTTTACACCATGGAAGATAATGAAGATGCAGATACAAGTGAAGATGAAGAAACTAAAATTGTATTCATGGTTCTAGATACTCAAGCTTCAAATAGTGACTCAGATGTGAAAGGAGAAGTAGACTTAAGAGCTGAACTTGTTAGTGCTCTTGAAGAACTTGAGAAATGCAGAAAAAGGAAAAAACAGTCAAATCATGTCATTAGTGAGATGGAAGCTCAACTACTAGATGCTAAAAGAACTGAGGACCTAAATTTTCAGCTCAAAAGAAGAATACATGAATCTGAAAGACTTGAAGAAGAGATCATGCAATTCAAGAAAAAGCTTGATGAAGGATCTATCAAATCAAACTTTGAGAACAAATCAAGGATTTTAGATGACATCCTGAATAGCCAAAGATCATCAAGTGATAGGTCTGGCTTGGGTTTTAGAAATGAAAAGAATCCAGAATGTTTCTCTTTTACTAATCAAGGAGGAAATAAGAAAACCTATTCCAAAGTACTAAAAATTCGAGTTAAAAGGGAAGAGAGAAATAAGGATTTCCTAAGTTCTCAAGATAAAAACAGAATTAATATGATTCCTAAGATACCAAATATATATCAGCAGATCTTTTTCGGTCATTATTACTCTTTTAATAATTTTGGTCATGAAGCCTTAAATTACAGAGCTTATGGGAGGGTTCTTGAATACAAGAAGAAGTCATCAAGTAAAAAACCAAAAGAAAAGTGTAACCTTTTTACACTTCTTCAAAAATATGACATAGATTGTTGCAAGTGTAATAACCATGGTAATATGGCAAGATATTGTAACTTGGTGACTCCTTCAAAGAAAACTATTGCAATTAAGTCTCAAGACACCAAACAGAAGCAACATTGGAGGAAAAGGGAAGAAAAGAAAGTTAATTGATTTCTCTATGTGCAACGACAAACCAAAACCTATGGAATTTGGACGGTGTGTGTTCAAAACATATGACCGGTGACCCAAAAAAATTCATATCACTAAAATATAATAAGGGTAAAGTCACATTTGGAGACAATTTGTCTTCCAATATAATTGGCAAAGGAACAGTTGTTGTCAATAACAAGATCGAAGAAGAAAATGTATTACCAGTAGAAAACCTTAAGCCTAATCTCCTCAGTGTTAGGAAAACATATGATCAAGGGAACACATGTATTTTTTACTCAGAAAAATGTGAAATTAAGAAAAATGACTCATCAAGAGTTGTTTCCATTGCTATAAGAAATTAAAACAATGTATATATCCTAGAAAATGAAAATCAATGTTACTTAGGTATGGTTGATGAAAGTTGGTTATGGCACGGGAGGTTGGGACATTTAAATTTTGACAATCTTGAAAAATAAGTAAGAAGGAAGCTGTAAGAGAATTGCTTAAAATTGTAAAACCTCTAAACTCAGTTTGTAAACATTGTCAACATGGGAAGAAAACTAGAGCTAGTTTTAAAACAAAAGAACATATGACCTCACATCCTCTGGAAATAGTGCACATGGATCTCTATGGACCAACAAGAACTAAAGTCCTGGAAGGAGAATTTTATTTCATGTTGCTCATTGATGATTACGCAAGGATGACTTAAGTGACATTTCTCAAATAAAAATCACAATTCTTTTAGAAGTTCAAAATCTTCAAAGCAATGGTTGAAAATGAGACATATTTGAAAATCAAATGTCTTAGATTAGACAATGGGGAAGAATTTACTTCAAATGAGTTCAGTGAGTTTTGTTAGATACATGGAATCAAGAGACAATTTTCAGCTGCAAAAACTCCTCAGCATAACGGTGTTGTTAAAAGGAAAAATAGAACAGTCCAAGAAGTTGCTAGAACAATGCTAAATGAAGAAAAGTTTTCATATGCATATTGGAAAGAAGCAGTATACATAGTTGTTTATATACTTAATAGAGTACAAATCATAGTGAAAAAGGACAAGACCCCTTATGAACTATGGTATGGAAGACCAGCCTCAGTCAAATATTTCAAAGTATTTGGCAGTAATTATTACATTAAAATGAATGAGGATGATCTTAGCAACTTTGAATCTAGGACTGATCAAGGAATATTTCTAGGATATTCATCCACTAAGAAGGCATATAGATGTTAAAACAAAAGGTTACACAAAATTGTAGAAAGTGCAGATGTAAGAATAGATTATATAAAACCAATAAGAGTAAGAATTCATGATAGTGTTGAAAATACAAATGATGAAGAAAAGGAAAAATTGCAAAAGGACAAAATTACTCATGATGAATAAGAATGAATAGAGAAAGAAGATACACAACAAGGTGAAGAAGACTCTCCAACACCTGAAATGAAAAGTCCATCTATAAGGATACAAAAGAATCATTCGGAGACACAGATCATAGGTGATAAAAATGTTGGAATTAGTACAACGAGAAAACTACCATTTAATGAAAAATAACTACTCTTAATAGTGGAACCTAAGTATTTTACAGAAGCCAACAAAAATAATGAGTGTGTCAAAGCTATGAATGAATAATTGGATTGGATTAAGAAAAAACGAGACCTAGGAACTTGTCCCAAGACTCAAAGATAAGAATGTTATAGGGATCAAATGGGTTTTCAATAACAGTTTAAATCTAGATGGTCAAGTGATATGGAACAAGGAAATATTAGTATGTAAAGGGTATGCTCAAGTAGAAGGATTGATTTTGAAGAAACCTATGCCTCTATATCAAGACTTGAAGCAATCAGAATGTTGTTACCACTTTGATGCCATAAAAACTTTAAACTATATCAAATGGATGTCAAGTCTGCATTTCTTAATGGAAAATTAGAAGAAGAGTTTTATATTAAAAAACCTGAAGGTTTTCTCCTAATAGAAAACAAAGACTATGTTTTTAAACTGAAAAAGGCACTCTATGGCCTCAAAAAGATCCAAGAGTGTGGTTTTCTAGTATGGACAGCGACTTAAAGCAACAAGGATTTAAGAGAGGGTAATCTCTACTTAAAAATAAAAGATTAAAATACGATCATTGTTGTTGTTTATGTAGATGACATCATATTTGGAAGCAATTTACAAATCCTAAGTATAATCTTTGCTTCTAAAATGAAGAAGGATTTCAAAATGTCAATGTTGGGTGAACTAACATTCTTCTTGAGATTATAATTTTACCAAATAGACAAATGAATCTTCATCTCTCAAACTAAGTACATCAAGGACATGCTTAGAAGATTTAAGATGGAAGACTCCAAACCTGTTAGTACTCCTATGATCACAGGTGGTAAATTAAGTAAGGACGAGGAGTCTCTGGAAGTGGATCATACGATGTATAGATCCATGATACACATCCTACTATATGTGACATCTATAGGACTAGATGTGATGCAAGCTGTAGGTTTGGTTGCTAGGTTCCATTCAAGCCCCAAAGAAATGCATGTAACTGTAGTAAAAAGAATCTTCAATTATTTGAAAGGTACTATGGAGGATGGGTTATGGTACCCAAAAAGTCAAAAATTCATCTTAAAATCATTTACTGATGTAGATTGGGAAGGAAGTGTTGATGATCGATAAACTACCAGTGGAGCAACATTGTTCTTAGGAAATTGTTTGGTTTCATGGTTAAGCAAAAACAATCTTCCATTTCACTCTCCATAGCAGAGGCTGAATATATTGTTGTCACATCATGTTCATATCATGTTGTACCCAGGTCATTTGGATGAAGAAGACACTACAAGACTTAGTTTTGAAGTATGAACATCCAATAATAATAAATTGTGATAATACCAGTGCCATAAATATGTCAAAAAACCCTGTTATGCACTCCAAGAAAAAATGCATACAAATTAAATATCACTTCCTAAGACAACACATGTCTGAGAAGGTTGTCAAACTAGAGTATGTTGACACAAAAGAACAGGTCATTGACATTTTCACCAATCCACTACTCAAGGAATCCTTTTAGCATCATAGAAAAAAGTTGGGAGTGATCCCCTTACAACAATTGTATAAGAAGAAGTGCAATCTCAGGGGATGATGTAATGAGATGGGGAGTTGTCAAGAAGACAGGAAATCCTATATTAAAATGGGTACAACAATACAAGTTATTCTTTGTCATTGTTGTCAAAGTGGTAGAATGTTTAGATGTTGCCATCAATGCCAAAGGGACATATTATTGAGAATATAGTTGTAATTGATGTCAAAGGAGTTCAAAAATGACAAAAGAATAACCAACAACAAGATGAAATAAGTAAAAGACAAAGGATCCAGTACATAAATGGTCATTGATGTTAATGGATATTAGCAATGAAAAAGGAAAATTAGTGACAGGGTCAAGTGATGGGGAAAGTCAGTGATAGAGAAAATATTGATGCAAGTGACAGAGGAAGATGAGGATTTGCAGCAGAATTCATTATGAAGACTTGGCAGTTTTCGATGGTGCAGACTAATTTTACATTTGGGATTATCCCACATTAGTAGTATGATTGAGTTCATAGGTTCTTATATGCACCGGTCCCACTAGAATTATTCGACCTATAGAGAAAATGTTGTGTGGGGGATCTAGGTGTTTGGAATCCATGAGAAGATCACTAGCTTAGATCTGGGGATGACCTGTCAGGCTCCCTACCTTTTCTTGGAAGGATTGACAATGTACAGATCAACGGTTAAGAGTGAACACGCAAAGAAATCGACGGTTCAAAAGAAAAACAGAAGGAAAATAGAAGAAGGAATAATGTGGAAGATGATAATTCAAAGTAGTATAAAATAATATGGGTTTTCATATCCTAGTGTGCACCAGTGGAATGTGAAAGGTGGAAAGCGGAAAGAGGAAGGTGGAATGAGGAAGATGAGAAATCAAAGTATAAATTAATATGGATTTTGACAAACTGGTGTCCGCAGTGGAATGCGAAAAGCAGAAAGAGGAAGGCAGAAAGTGGAAGGTAGAAAGAGGAAGGAAGAATATGAGAAATCAAGGTCTATAATAGTAAGTGTTTCCGTAACCCAAATTCCACCAACGAAATGTGGAAGATGGAAAGCAGAAGGCAGAAATCGCAAAAAGGAATTTTGAGAAATGTTACAATTCCACAATCTGGATCCTAAAATTAGATCTATGGTTAGGAAAAACCCGTATATAAAATCAATGTCTCAGGATGGTTGTAGAAATGGAGAATGCGGAAGGTCACGAGTTAAATATTTATGAAGATGAACGATCAATGAAAAGGTGCATTGGTGAAGAGATGCGTCCGCAAGGAGTGTGAAAGTTATTATTGACAGAAATATTGAAGGAAATATTTTTTGTCTATGATCATGAGTGACAGAGTCCAAAAGTGAATGTAGTTCTATAGCATACTGATAAAATTCAGTCCAAGGTGGCAGGGTGGTGCTAGGGCAAGCTACAAGTCTACAAAGGGTGTTGTTTGATCCTTGTCTATTGTAGCAGGAAGAAACCTAGGTGTTGTAGCACCCTTGTCTATTGTAGCGGGAAGAAACCTAGGGTGTTGTAGTATCCTTGTCTGTTGTAACAGGAAGAACCCCAAGGTGTTATTGCATCCTTTCTATAGCAGTAGATAAATCATTTTTGTAGGTTCATCTTTTTAAAGAGTTTGAATTGGTGGTTTTATCTATGAAGTTTCCATGGTAAAATTTGTGTATTAACCTGTTTGATTCATTTTTTGTTTTTTTATTTAGAAAAATGGAAAAAGAAAATACTGATTCAGCCCCCAATCTTAGTATTGTGGAATAATCCAACACCTTTTACGAGAAAATTTGATGGTGGGAATGTTGAAGAATTTATATCATATCATAAGAACATATATGAAATTTTTTGGAGAGTTTAGATATGATCTTATTTATGATACGATGCTCTTAGCTCGTGGAAATTACTTAACCATTGTAACGTCAAGTCATTTTCGATTTAAGAAGGGTTTATTTTCATGTAACACCTTATTATTACATGTTCTTGGATGTATCTAGAAAGAGAAGCATATTGTTTCTATTAACCCTAGTTGCAAGCATAATTTCATCAGCAATAAACTAGCTAACAAATTAGAAGATCCAATAAATCATATTTAAAACACCTAGGTTAATGGTGAGAAAGTTCAAAATTTTAAATATTTGAAGGTTACAATGCACAAGAATGTGTTAAATTCATATTTTCACCCTATTTGCATAGATGCCATAAATGTTGTTTTGGGATATCCTTGGTTAGGTTCAATTGGAATAGTTAATATTAATTTGAAGTTGTGGTACAAGAAAAGGAAGATTACATTACATGATATATCCCTCAGTAAACAAGAAGATCCTAAGGGGGCACATGGAGGGATCCTAGTTATGATACCTACTGACACATTAGATATTGCGTCTATGGTATAAGAAATAGTTAATGATAAAAAAACAAACCAAGATATTCCTAGGGATGGGAATCTAAGAGAAATATAATTTTCTTCTGAACTAAAGTTCGAAGACTTGAAAAAAGAGGAATCAATCCCTCAAAATCAACATCAAATTGCAGCAGAATCTCATCAGGAAACACTAGTTGCAGAATTTAAAAGTGAGTCGCCTCTAGTTAAAATTTCTTCCTATAAGCACATAAACCACCCATCGAGACAAGAGTCATGAAGGTATGGTAATGGGCACAAAACACCTTATGGACCAAGATGGAAACAAATAGGAAACCAACAAAGAAGCAAGTGGAATACTCAAAGAAACACATGGAAGACGAGCACAACATAATAACAACTTAGACCCACAAGATTCAACATTCATCTCAAGCTTCGAAGGACGAAGTTCGACCATGTGTCCACAATTCTCTTGGATGAATGGATGCTCGTACATGGTACCAGTTCACTACTATTATTAATATATTTTATTATTCATCTTCCTCTAATGTTTAGAGCAGGAAACATGCTTAAGGGGGATGGAATGTTATGTACCTAAGGGATTATAATAGACGGTACCTAAAAAGGTACCAAAGGGGATGATATAATGTAATGTACACCCATGGAAGAATAATTAATAGAATGTGTCCATAAATAATGGGAATTAGTCAACTTAGTAGTTAGTGGGTAGTTAAAGGTAATAATATAACATTAAGACATCGATAACTAGGAATAATCACAAGAAAGTATATATACACATCAATATATTTGTATTACATTTAATTATTGTTGTGTTGATAAGTTTATGGATTCTAGAGTGATTCCTTCCTTAAGAAGAAATTGATGGTGTTACCTATAATAATGGTTTCTCTATATATTTGTGTTATTCTTGATGGTGAATGTCTTTTGGTTATTTATAAATTATAAGGTTTTTATAACTTTGTTGTGATTCAATTTATGGTTTAAGTTTCACTACAATGATCCATCTTATAAGGCTAAGGAAACAAACCATAAACTTTTCACTAAAATATGGATAGAATAGGAAAATAAAACTATGCTACAAAAAGACGAGTTTTTCCTATTTATGCATAGAATTTCTCGAGATACAATCCATTGTGAGGGTTCTTCAACAGTTAACCATACAAACCAGTGGGGAGGTATGTACTATTTCAAAGGAAATATTTCACGATATAGGGTCCCTTCCACATAGACTTGAACTTTCATTTACCAAGTTTATCATGGGTTTGGTCATAGACAAGGACAAGGTCACCTTCATAGAATATATGGGGATGCATGTGGGCATCATAGTGTTATTTTAAACACTTCTTGGTATATTTTCTTATTTGGATAACCACACAACAATCCTCATTCTCTTGTTCTAGAGTGATCAAGTATTATTACAAAGTAGAGGTACCTCATAGAGGTTTGATGACAAGTTGGAGTGAAGGGATATGGCACTTAATAGGGAGCATGAAATCAACTACATGATCAAGATGGAAGGGAGTAAACCCAATCACAAATTTTGCTTGATGTCATAACTCCTAGAGGGCCAATAGAAAGAGAATATGGTGTTAGTTGGAATTGTAGTTATCCACCATCCATTGGATCATGGTTTTGATGATTTTGTTGATGACCTAAAATTGACCATTTCCCTGAAACAGGTGAAGGAAACATATTGCTAAAATTTCAAAATATGTGAAATTTATTTCCATATAGTCTCCTCAAAGTGAGGACCGTGACTCACTAAAAATTAGTAAGAAATGCAATTTGTGTGATAATGTGGTTAAAAACGAACTACATCGCAATGACCCTAGTACAGTCAAAGGTTAGAATAGATTCAACCCATTCGGTGAAATAGTCGGGAGCCATTGTGATGAAATTATGGACACTAGAAGATGCAGCATCACACTCTATAATGAGATCGATGGCCTACTTGTAGAAGGGACCAACAGTAACAACTATATGTAAAGGAATATGCGTGGTTTTTTCCTTCGGGGGAAAAATATAGCAATCACCATAGTGTTTGATTGATGCAATGCAACCAAAAAATAGGGTTAGCAAAAAATAACCAGTGCAAATGATATTTTTGGTGGTTCTCATTCCCAAGAGATGGCTACCGCTAGCTCCATTGTGGAAGACATTTAAGACTTATTTGGCCTCATCATGTGTGAGGCATAATCACAATGTGGTTTCAATGGATTTTTTATATAGGATAAAGTTGAGAAGGAGGGGTTAGGGGCCTTGTGATAGATACAACAATCATTGTGGATGAGGTGAGGACCAAAATTTCATTGTGTAGATATATGAGGATGTCCCCATACCAACGATATTCAAATTATATATTTATAATTTTTCATCCATAACGTGATT
Organism: Pseudotsuga menziesii; assembly: GCA_001517045.1. NCBI lineage: Eukaryota > Viridiplantae > Streptophyta > Pinopsida > Pinales > Pinaceae > Pseudotsuga > Pseudotsuga menziesii. The sequence continues at coordinate 10,949 of LPNX010044716.1, forward strand.
GGTGATAGGGAACAACATGAAAATAGATGGTAAATACATAAAGTCGTGTGCTAAATCCAAATCATTTGTGCTCTCGAGGTTTACAAAACCAAGGTAATATTCTTGTAGGATAACAATCCATTTGGCGACTCTTCCTTGGATAAGGTGTCTATTCAAGATATATAACATATGGTTCAAGTTTGCATTGACTTTGGTTCTACTCATGAATATGTAAAGGAATAGATTATGAACTAAAAAGACGATGGATAAATCTAGCTTCTTCTCATGCTTCTTCTCATGAGGATATGAGAGAGGTGGACTATACAAATTCTTACGCACACATTGTATACAGTTCTCTTAATGAGAAGAATTATAATGGACAAGCACTACAAAAATGGTATAATTAGATATCAAGACATAAAGAATCAAATATTTTGTCAAGTCTATATAGGAAACCAAGGGGGTGGAAGTAAGAGCCTATTTGAATGTGTCAAAATACGCCTGTTCTTTATCCTTCCTAATGAAAGGAACATTTGAATGAAGAAAACACAATAATCCATGATCTACCATGGCATAATCCGGTATGAAGTGATGTAAGAAGTTCTCCTTTCCTTGAAGACTTTACGATTGGTGCAGGGTATTTAGTGGGGGGATGTGAAGGATTGATTAAACCTTTGAAGGGCCAACGGTAATCCATTTTTGAGAAAAAATGAATCCTAGAACTCATTTGGGAGGAACAAAAAATACACATTTGATGGGATTCAAGTGGATTTTATATTTATGACATAAAGGAACATTTGTCGAAGGTCATCAATATGGTGAGATAATTTCTTGGAATGTGCCATGATTTCATCCAAGTATGTGAGGATAATGTGGACCATATCATGAAAAAAATATTACATGGAATATTGGAAAGCGACTCCAACGTTCTTGATCCCAAAATCAATGACTATGTAGGAAAAGGTTCCCACGGGGTTGTTAAAGTAGTTTTATTCTAGTAGTTTTGGTATATTTAAATTTATTTACACCCAAAGAATCCGTCCTTATAAGAAATAACCTCATTCCCAACACACACATTGACAATAGAAGTCAATGCAAACATGTATGGTTATTTTCTTTTTGTTGACTAGAATACGATTGGATACCCATGTTGTGTGCACAATAGAATACATGATTATAGCTTTAGGAAATTTATCGGTCTTCGCATTAACAACTAGTTTTTTTGAAGGGTGAATAGGTCTTTGGTTTTGGTAAACTAGTGAGACAGTGGGCCATGTATTGAGATGTTGTTCAACAATGGATATTCAAGTCTATGAATTTAAGCATATGACTGAGTGAAAACATCATGAAACTCTTGATATAATTACTTGTAGGAGGAAATGATCTCTTTAGGAGTACAAGAAGCACCTAAGAGAATGTTCTCGGTGACACCTAATTTGACTGAAATATCCACCTAAATGGTGGGATAGATGTCTGCCATATTGCCTTCTTTAGAGTAATTTAGGGTCGAGATTAGAGTTTTGAATCAATCAATGTAACCATGAGGGATCAATTATTTCGACCCAATGGAGAATTGATCCAAAGATGGAGAAGGAAGGGTAGGTTTGTCTAGAATTAAGTATTATCAATGGGTTGATTTTATTCCAAGGGAATTTTAGTTTTGTGAGCGATAAGAGAATTTATTCATTGCTTCGAAATGATTGAACAGATAAATCAGAGGGTTCCATGTCTGTCAACAACCCTACAGTGGGAGGGGATGTTGAGGAATCCTCACTAAAATATGAAATATAATAGTTGGTGGTTGTCCCATCAAATAATTATGCATGAGGGACACTTCCTCAATGGTGGTGACTTGAGACTCTAGTGAGAGTCAATGAAAATCATCTAAGATGGAACAAATTTTCAGTATATCAGTATAATCATGTGAAAGTGACCATAAATGCCACATAATGAATAGGGATGATTGTTGTGCTTCTTGGTAGAATCATGGATATGGAAAACCAAGGTGTTCTCACTGGTCTTCTCCTCTATAACTTCAAGGTGAGTGCCAAAAATGGGAAATGTTGGACATTAATGGGTGGAATAACCCAAGACATTGTAGACACTAATGGGAAATGGTGCTCATGCTATGGTGGTAGGAGTGGGATTCATGACTTTCTTCAGTGTGTCCTTCATAATTGCATTATTTCTCCCCCGCCCCACACAAGCCTTATTTTTGGTAGATGTTTGGGTAGCGGGTGCTTCTTCCTCCATGTATCCAAGGGGTGGGTCATCGGAAGTAATAATTGGTTGTATAGGAGTTAATATGATTTGAAAAATTGGAGACATAATTAGAATATTAAGGTATCACTAGTACAAAATGAGGAATTAGTGACTACGTGACTAAAAAATCTAGTCACCACATGTTTTCAAGTGATTTACTACTAAATATGAGCAATATTGATTGAACCAACTATAAATGACTAAATTTAACAACTAATTTAGTCACGAGTTAACAAATATGACTAGATAATAAGTGACAGAGTTAAAAATGACTAATATAAACGACCAATTTAGTCACTGCATAAAAATGATTAGCTAGAAGAATATGAATTAGTCATTTATGTTAGTCATTTTTAATTTTTTCATGGAAAATTGCAATTGTGACAATGAAGTGTAAATTTTGTAACTTTTCTACTGTCTATCTCCGACCATGTGTAGGTTAACAATTTTGAATCCAAAACGAAATTTGTGGGGTTAGGAATATGTAGTGTTTTTCCTAGGTGGTTGGGATATAGTTAGGGTTTTATGGATTATTGCAGATGATGTGTTAATTTAGAAGTTCATATTGCTTTCCATATATAATATATTTGGGATCACAAATCCCAGATGATATATATGTTGGAAAATCCTTTTTTTGTAATGGTGCCATGCACCTCAATCTTCAAAGATCCAACAAAGGAATTACACGAAATTGCTCTTGACCCTGTTTATTCCTGCTTCACCATTGAGCAAACCATTAAGCACCAAAGGAAAATTAGGTTCCTACAATTACAAATTATGTAGAACTGGTACCATATCGATACGTATAATCATCATAGCTAGTTGTTGATCCTTCAATGTAAGAGTCCCAAGTCCCATACTGAGGTGCTTTTATAACACTACAACAAAACACCGTGATTAGTGTCTAGACATCTCAACTAGGTGTTGGGGTCAAGATGGGATCCTATCACAAAATGAAAACTAACATAAAGTTATGACGCGTCCAAGGAACAACTAAAGATTGGATTTATGGACAAGATCTCTAATATGATCACAATTGCAGATGTGTGATTTGTGTGAATGTATTGACTACCATCGAAGATAGAATTGTGATCATAGGGAACTGTGAGCATTGTGATCACAATTTCCTCATACCCTAGCTCTAATGGTAGTCAATAGAGTCATATATAAACAAAATATTTAGATAAATCTAAATTTTATGATTCACACCTCCCAAACTGATATCTCATGTGTAAACGAACTGAGTTATAGAAATAAGGCCATCCTTAAACTTTTTCTATCAATCCTCTATGTTGGTGAGAATCATACTGAAGAATATTTTTATCCATAGCTTGAGGTACACTAATCCTTTCACCATACATTGCATACTTTGTTGGCCACATGCCTAAAATATTACATGACAATTCCCTCTAACATATATTGGATGATCTCCCCCATCATGGGAGAGGTTATATCATACATGATTAATTCAACCCCTCTTTATCTAACCTCCATGGTTATTTGAATCATGGTTTCCCCTCTTTCTTAGATTGCTCTAAAATAATTTATTTGGGGGTTTCTTCCCAAAAGTATCTACAATAGTGAAATATGGTTGAGACAAGCAATGAAATCCCTCTTTCGAGGCCACCTAATTGAAAAGAATTCCCATCTTCCAACCTTTTATTACTACTCCTTCCTTTGAGTTCCTTATCATTGCTTCTTTGAGCCCTTTGAAGCTTCATGAATATTAATGTTAGATGTAATTATTGAATGCTATATTATGCTAAACCATGTTGAAAAAAATATTTAATTATTATTTCTTATGTAAATAAAATTACAACAATTAAATTTAGATGTTAACATAATTTATGAATGTATTGAAAACAATGAATAAAAATGAGCTTATTTAACTAATTTAGTTTATGTAAATTGAATTGGATAATTTAAATTTGATTGGATGAAAGGATATATTTTTTTTATCCAATTATGAACAAAATGTATGAAATGTATCATTTTAACTTAGATTTATCTAAAACACATTAAATATCAATAATAGTCATGAAACTATGTCATCTTTACAACCTAGGACTCATGCTATTTAAATCACAAGTGGCCATTAATCCTAAATTATGGAAGACAAAACATATCTTTAGATGAAATATTTCATTATATTTAACAAAATATTCACAAATAATGGTAGCTACCCAATTAATTGGTGGAATCACACTATTTAAATCACAAGTGACTACTAATCCTAAATTATGTAAGACACCACATATTTTTAGATGAAAAGTTTCATAGATCTCCACAAATAATGGTAGCTACCTAATTAATTGGTGTTTACATTTGTTGTGTGAAAATGTATGATATGGTCTAGTGCACACTTAGCTTTGTACCAAGTCAAATTATTCCCCAACTCAAATATACATACTAATCGACGATTTTCCATTATAATTTAACTCTAATTTTTGTTGAGAGTTTCTTACTAAGTGTACACATGTATTTGTGAAAAATAAAATTAATTATTGGTAACATTGAATTAAAAAAAAACATAACTAAGTAGTGCATGATATAAACTAGTCCCTTTTTTTGGTTTGGCATTTTTTTTGGTTTGGCATTTTCTTTTAGCATTTGATTGGTATTTGTAAAAGTTGCTTTATTATTTTTATGAAGCCTTACTATTTTATATAAGAGTTACTTTTATATTCTAAACTCATTTATCTTCTAAACTCTCCTCATCGCTAAGGATTCTTCTATTTCTGATCCATGGGTTATGTCCTCTAATGAATAGTAGAGGGATTTTGTCATCACTGGCCTAATCATATTCCTTCATCTAAGCGTCCTTCCCTACTATCTTATATATTTGGCAATATTAGCATGGGATGGTTCCCTTATTTATATTTTACCCTCCCCTTTTTGTGTGGGTTCATCCTGTATGGTTTTTTTAATTTATAAACTGTACATCAGGCTTTCTCTTCATTTAACCAAAGGCTTGGATACTTGGTTACTTTGATGCTAATCAGATGGGCTACCCGTTCCAAAAAAACACCCTAATTCACATCGCTGAGGATTCTTCTATTTCTAATAAAAATGCTCGACAGCAAGACAAAATTGAGCTGATATTAAGCTTTTCCTGCCACAAAAGACATTCGAGGGTCATATTTGAAGGGTCTTGGATCTGAATGCTAGACAACCAGAAAAAATTGAGTTGATAATAGGCCTTTTCTGCCACAAAAGACATTCTTGTGATGATATGCAAGCAAGCAGAAAAGAAAACAGGTACTGGTCCGCATATTATTGGTGTTATTTCCTTATTTTTCTGGGATTTCTTTTGTTATTGTTTTAGAGATTGGTTTGTGTTGAAAATGCATCCGCTGAGAATATAGGGCTTGTTCTTTTAAATTTTACTAGAAAAGCATGCTCTGAGACTAGGGATTCTTCCAGGATCTCAAATCCATTTTAAACATGCCATTGTAAAGTAGTGAAGCCGTGAAACCATGAAACAATGAATTTTATGCGGATTTACTGATTTGTGTAAAATGGGCATTGGGAAAACATGGGACAACACCCTTTTGCATGATCGAGGGCGTATTGTCTATGTAGTTTTTATCTTTGGAATCCATTATCTAGGTGGGCCAATCAAATGCACGAAATGGGCTTTGCAATGTAGCAATGTGACCTTTCAAAGGTGTTTTTTAATTTTCAGGATTTTTTTAAAAAGCCATGTCGATTCACACGGGCAACTAGACGAAAGATGGTAAAAACTAGAAGTCCCCTTCTAATGATTGGAGTGGTGGCTATATTCAAAAGAGATGCTTGTTGTAGTTGATTTGTTTGATTCTGGTATCCTTTCCTATAGTAACTAGTATTCTTCCTTTACTTTTTTCCTTACTTTTTTCCTTGGAACGTTGGCCAATGGTATCCTTTCCTATAGTAACTAGTATTCTTCCATCCTTGCTGTTGTACTTGTCTTAGTTGATTTATTTGATTTTGGTTATTTTCCTTCAATATTCATCTAGTGCATAGTATTCTGCCTCACTTTTCTCATCGAGATGTTGGCTAATGGGTTTTCTTAATCTCCCCATCCCTGTTGGTTGTACTGTCATGAATTTTCCCTGAATCATCGAAGAGCTGTAATGCTACATTTGTCTCAATTATGAAATATGTATGTAATCATATAAGATAGCTAGGTTTCTGCATGGTTATGATTGTTTTTCTTAGGATTGGAGTTGCCCTCCATGCCAACATATCTAGGGCCTTTAGATTAAAATCTTTTGCAGGATCACAAGAGCCTTTTGACATGATGAGGATCTCAGAACAAAAATCAAGGAAAGACATGAAGTAGGAACAAAGCCTGTTGTTATTTAAACTGTAGATGACCATCAGGGGGGTGTGGGCTGCCAGCTTGTTCACACTCCCTCTCTATTCCCGGCTGATTCTTGTCATCCTGGGTCTCCCTTATAGGATTGACTCTGAGAATCAATGTTTTTCAGTTAAACAATCCAGATCTGAACCTTTTCTTGCTGAGTTTTACGCTTCCTGAATCTGAGAATCTGTTATAAAACCCAAAATCGGTAACAAAACATCGTAGATCTACGTGTGAATACTGCAGGGCTGTCCAATTCAAGCACTACAACTAGCATATTTTTGAATTTAAAATCAACAGAAAGTGATATTATCTTTTAAATGAAGCGAGCACAATCAAATCCAGTGCTGGGAAAATGGAGTCAAAGAAAGAAAATCACCAAGGCACACAGTCAAAGGCCTCTGTTCAAAAGTACATTTGCAAAGGTAGCATTGAAGCAAGACAAGAAATCAATGATCAGAATCTTCAGCGCATAAACACATCATTCCTCTGTCAAAATAATTTATTTTCATTGGCAATTGAAACTATATGCTACAGAATTGTCACTTCAACCACAAATTAGAGTACAATGGCTTTGAAACTTCAAGGAGAGCCTTTGGTTGGTCCTCAAAGATTAAATCTAACCACTACTACACAATTTCCTTGTAGCAAGAACCAAATGACAATACAAATATACATCTAGGTGTTGTCCCAAGCTGAAAATTTCACGTGTGAAAGGAGACAGATAAGAAAATGGAAGGGAGGAGAAGACACAAGCCAAAAAAAAAGTGATTGAACCCTGCTCTAGTCGGTGAATATTTATTAAGTAGACCCATGCTCCTTCACACTCTCTCTAAAATAATTCAATTATCTTCACCAAGCGTTCTCCTTTCCATGCATACTACAGATATGAAGTGGACGACAAGGAACACTGATTTGTACAGTTGAAAACATCTCAAAATCTCTAATAAAACCTCTAAGAAAAAAAAATCCTTACATTTGAATTGCTCACGTTGAGTTTGCACCATGAAAAGGGGATGAAAATATATATGCCATCAATTAAACTAAGGTGACTTCCAGTTGGTTGTTACAAGAGTAAGAACACGCTGAAAATAGACCAGATGAGTCAGCCTTCCTTGACTAGTGACCATGCAAAGAACATATCTGAACAAAAGACCTCCATGACTGCTTCTCCAGCAGCTATTATGAGATGAAATAGGTTTAGGATGCTGCAAATAACAATGCTTTCCTTTGGAGTTCAGAACTAAAGATAGATGATGATAAACATTAATCAACATCCCACCAACAAGGCGCCATTCCTGCACGATCCATGAACCAAACTGAGATAAAGATAAGCCTGAAAGTGTGCCTTCTTGTGGCCATAATATAATAAAAAAATTGCATTCACTGTTGTCAGAGTTCAAGTACTGAAACATATTTTGAAATAAGGGTGTACCTTCTGATTAAAACACCCTCATGCTGTCTTGGAAGTGCACCCTCATGCAGATAAAGATAGTCTTGGGAAATGCGTCTTCTTGCATCCTATAATAGAATATAACTTCTCCATCTAATGCATCTTTACTATTTCCATATCTCCTTCAAAAGGAGCACCCTTATGTTACTGTGGATTCTAATGGAGGATGCCAAACGTAGGTTGCAAGAAGTGCACCCTAATGCTGGTTATAACTCTTTGATATAGACACCCTTGTAAGCACTTAATTCTAATGTTAAATGCTGACAGTAACAGCTTGAAATTTCTTCACAATGATGCACCATCTTGCCGATTCTGACATGAATGTGAGCTTCGAGCAGAGAACAATGCCTGAAAGGGGAGAAGGACCATGCCTTCCTCATACTTGAAAGGTAGTCACCATCTTTCAATCATATTAGCAGTTAAAACCACCTCTTAATGCGTTGGATTTGATATCATGCTGATGCTGGAAGGATGGTTTGTACTTATTCCTTTGAGGCACTGAACTCCTTGCCATTCTTTATGCAGAGACCTGACAGAAAGAGGCATTCTTATCTGGTAGTGCAAGGTTATTTCCTGAAATTTGAGACAACTAGATATTCACTAAGGAACTAATTTTCATGGATCAATCTTAGGCCAGGTGTTCATTGTATTCTCAAGAAGAAATTAGGAAAGGTACATGCTACAAGTTCAAATCATTATGCAATCTGTTGGCTATCTTTGAATCACATGTTCTGACTGATCCATCCTTTCCAAAGAACTTGATTGCTTGGATTAGAATCTTCCACTTAATACTTAAGTTCTTTCGGTGGAGTCAATTTAAGCTGTTATGTAATGTAACTATCAGATCTGATTGTACCATTAATTAATCATTTCAAAACTTAAAACAAAAAGCAGTGAATTTGTGAGACCAAACTATAATTTTTTTACTACTAGGATTTCAGGAGACATTTGGAACATGGAAGAACTCTGGAAGGAAGGAGACACGGATGTGATTTACAGCGGAAATAAACATGTTTGGAATTCTGATCAGAAATAAACATGTATATATCCCAAGATTGTTTGCATTATTTTGAAATATTCAGTCACCAATGTCACCAATGCGAGAAGCTCATTATGTGGTGCAATAGTTTTTCTAATAAGTATTCCATTTGGTGGATGATTAAAACCTACTTATTCCCATGGTACCTATCTGTGGATATATTATAAACATGCGGGTAATGAAATAGTTATAGATTCATAGATAAGTGCTAGATTCCACTACAAGTTATGACACATCCCGGTGTAAGCACTCTGACACCACAAGAAAACTTGTCTTAGGTTGCTTCGATTCTGTAAACATAAGATAAGTTTGTAGAATATAACAAATACTTGCAGTGAAAGTAAAGAAGACTAAGTTGGGGTAGAAACACTTAAAAATGAGCACTACAAATCCAAATTAAAGATGATTACAATGACTGGTCTGAGTGATTGTATGATAAACGTGTGGGTAATGAAACTATTACAGATTCTTAGATAACGGCTAGTTTATATAAGCTATGACGCATATTGATGTAAAGGCTTCCACTATCAATAACAACATTTGATCATATTGAGCATAATACAACTTTTTAAGGAACTCTATAATAGAATATCCAATACCTTCCAATATAAAGGTTAATAACCTAGTGTACATGAATCATGGATGATGCCAAATACGACCCTTAGTTAAAATGTAGGGAACTTAAAAGGTATCACAAAAGTTTTTTCTATCTAGTATGGTTTGACCTTATGTTGTGGGTGACTCGATGTTAATTTTTTTTCTAGCCTCTCATGTGTTTTCTTTGATATCATAATTAGAACTATAATTTAAATCACATGTTAAATTTAATCAGTTTCTTGTTTAAGGCCAATTTTTCTCTTCTTCATTGGCTTGCAATTTGTAACACTTTCTCATTTGTAATAAAGGATCCTTGTTGTTGGAATCCTTAACATTATGTATTCATTTTGCTCTCAATGCTCATTGTTCTTGACAGTCAGAAGTTGTAACTCACCTTGGCTCTCGTCTAGCCTAGAGTTCTATGTTTGTTCTATTGAATGTAAAGGGAATCATTGCAATCAGTTCCTCATTTGAGATCATTTCTTTTCTTCTTGTTTGGATTGGAAGTTTGTAACAATTTCTCACTTTTCTAAAGGATCCTCATTGTTAGCATCCTTAACATTATGCATCGATGCTTTTCCTTGTTTGCTATTAGTGTTCGTGCTTGACAATCAGAAGTTGGAAATTACCTTGATTCTCATTTCATTGTGCTTGACAATTAGAAGTTGGACCTCACCATGACTCTCATTTAGTTTAGAGCCTTATGTGTGTTTTGTTTAAAGGGAGTAGCTTCAATCAGTTCCTTATTTAACACCAATTCTTCTCTTCTTGTTTGGCATGGAAATTTGTAGCATTTTTTCACTTTTCAAGAGGATCCTCATTGTTGGCATCCTTACCATTGTGCATTAATGTTTGTACTTTTTTTCTCTGAATGTTCATTGTGCTTGACAATCAGAAGTTGTACCTCACCTTGGATCTCCTCTAGTCTAGAGTCTTTTTTGTTATTGTTATATATAAAATTTAAAGGGAAAGTATTTTGGCATCATTCGGTGGTGGTTACATTTTGGTTGTGTTAGGAACCACAATATTGCTAGATGAGTCTTGAATTCCCTTATTGTTATGCATAAAATCCTAGTTGAGTTTCTTTCGACTTTTGTTGGGAAATCATTAACAGCCTTGATACTGTGCATATTCTCTATTTCTTGAATGCTCAAAGTTGTTAGTGTAGACTTATCCTTTTTACTTTAATCCAATACTCTACTCCTTCAATTTTTATGACAGCTTTAAGTTATCAAAATGTCATATGTTTTTGTCATGTGCTAATAATAGGATTTATACCTTTACAACATTCCAAATTTGCACAGTATAATTTTGTTTATATATTCTTTAATTTCTCACACAATTTTTTTAACATTGATGCTTGTTTGACCAACCTTTCTGTAGGTTGAAGTTGACTTATTGCTTTCAGTACATTCAAATGCACGTCAATGGTTTGACACAAAGAAAAACAAGAAAGCAAACATGAGAAGAAAATAGTTGCGCATACAAAGCATTTTAAAGCTGCAGAGAAAAAGACTCAATAGAAGCTGCCACATGTATGAATTAACATTGTTTATAGTACCACAAATAATCTAGTTTTCCATGCCATCCTTTACCTTGTTCTGATTTTATTAAAAGGAACAAAATTATTTTTGGAGTAACCCTATTTAGATTTCAACATAGTGTCCACTCCTTTAGTAATGGGAGGTTATTAATTATTCACAGCAGCTCAATACAATGACTAAGAACTCGAAAGGAAGCACAAATAAAGTGGCATATTTCTTATTGAAACCAATAGCAATCAGATTCACTTTCCATTAACAGTCAAATTCATACTTTTTTGTTGAATTCATATTATTAGCATTAATATATTCACTTTTCTTGTAGGGTTCAGTCTCCAAGTCTTAGCTTAGATCACTAATTTACTTTATACATCTTACTTTATATAGCAGTTGATTTTGTGCTCTAACTTTGGCTTGGAACTATTGTACTCACTAGTCCCATTGACCTGGTTTTGTGGTCATTTGTTGGACATTAATAAAATTATTTTATCTTATCTTAATCAATACCAAACTAATTTATAGCATGAAAAGAACATTTATCATTCTTGAAGTGGAGAAGAAATAAGATATTGGAGTCTTTCATTTCTAAACTTTAAGCCTTTGAGATTGATATGTCACATGTATGCACATGAGGTTGTCAAAACCCTTATACATCATAGAATCAAATAACTAAGCTATGTGTTTATTTATATGAAATTAATAAGTCTAGGTATCTGGAATTGAGAAGAGTTCATGTGAACTAAGTATATACTTTGATTTCTGCAGCCAATTGATCATGTTTGGTAGTTCAGAGAACTATGTTATCAACTTATCCCCACCTATGTACATTTTGGACCCTTGTTGTTTCATGAAGAGTAACAGATCTTGGAGTTAGTGGGACTGTCCGGGACATTTGTTTGGTATCACATTATGCACTTCAACTACAACATGTTGAGCATGTACAAAGCTTATGACACAACCAGAGACATGGCCTTCCCAATTCAACTTCTCTCACAATGATCTGCAACATCTTGGTCTCACAATGTTGGCACTAAGGTAATCACATGTGAATTCAATCACTCACAACATTAGAGAGCCAAAAACCAATTCACAAAGTGAATAGTTTAGTCATTCTCGTTAATGCCACTTAAGTTACATACTGCATAGCACTCTCCAACTCAAACTCCATGTACCACCCAACCACCCTTGATAGTGTCTAGCTTCAACTTGTCTTTTTCAAAGTTACACTTCAAGAGACTTCAACACTGCCCCATACACTATCCAATGTCAGCTCCAAACTCAGACCTCAGTTTGCTCACAAATCTACCACTGTCTTTCTTAAATGTCTTCTTCAAGGCTGCTCTTGACCTATTCTTACTTCAAAGGGATATGCTTTGTTTTTCTTTTTATTTCTAGGCTCTCCAAATCAGCTATTCCTATTCAAAGGTCCAATACTTTCTTTGAGTCTTCACACTTGTGCCAAAACACTTTACAACTCAACTCATCGCGTATTCCCATAGTATTGAGAAAATATGATTCTTTTCCAGCCCTTATGAAAGTAAAATGTACTCTTCAAAACACTTCTTCAACTGTTTATAATAGTTCATCAAATAGTCCCTCAAGTGATGGTCTAGTGGTTCATCCTCTTAGCATATTCTATACAGTCCCAAGCCCAGTCTTATCGGCAATACTTGTACAGTCAATGATTTCCTATTAAAATTCCTCGAGCAACCCTTAAGATCATTTTTTAACATGTCCATTTTACCTCTTAAAAATGATCTTGTAATAAATTCTTGCCCAGTGCTTTGATATTCTGAATCCTTTAAGCAGTTCACAACTAGTCCAAGACTTATGACAAAATATTTCTCAAACAAGTCCATCTCTAATGCTCAAACCTAGTATGGATACGGTTTATCAAAATATTACAAATAGTACCAAAAATGTACTTACATAGGACTGGTATGGCTCCTTGATCATCCTTGGTTTGTATCCTTCATTTCTTCCCCTCAATTCTCCTTTTTGCTTCCTCACATCTCTGCTACTAGGTTTGTTGCCTTAGAATTTTCCTCTTCACCTTTTCTAGCTCTTAGTCTATCTTGTATTTATACACTTTTTGGATGACTTATGGGGATGACACGTGAATCTAATTAGGGCCAACATGTACTTGTTTGAGCGAAATTTTGAAGCCAACTTGTGTACTTCTTCAAACAATTTAAAGTGTCATACTAGTTGTGTCTCTTCCACACATTCTGTAGATGGCCAACCTGTGGCTATTCAAACAAATTCATGATTCTTGATGACTGAGTTATACTTTTGACTATGTGGTCATTGAAATATTGTTTGCAACAAACATTGGATGCATGTAAACAACAAATTCTATCTTTTATCTTGTCCCACTAACAGAGTTATACTTACTGAGTCAAAGATTTCTCTATTCTGAAATAGATGCTTTGGGTTTTAATGGATATCACTAGGGGATCATATTTCATATACCTCAATACTCTCCAACATTCTCTGTCTGTTTAAGCACAACCAATTATTCTTGTGGTTGTACAATTCATTATTGCATACTTCTTTCACTTTTTGTCACCAGCACATTATTTGCAATGCCTCTATCTATAGATCCTCTATAATCCATGTTCCTAGGTTCTTTATACCAAAGGTATTTGATCCTTCAAGGTTGGCATCTTCTTCACAATCATTCATTGATTCATCTCCTCAATCATTCAAAGACTAGCTTGACATCTATGGCCCCATTTGAAATCAATGCCAACACAATGAACACATTCTCAACATTCTTCTCATAGTTCCCTCTAGGCTTGATTATCCCTTCTCCTAAGCAGGAGACTACTTTATTTGATGTATCTCCACCTTCGGGAATGAGGAACCCCCCTTTTGTAGTATTCATTTTCTTTCATGCGTGCAATAGTGTAGTGACAAGAAAGGCTACATGGCCCTTTCCTCCTTTTTGTTTTACTTTTAATCTCTAATTATTCTTTTATCAAACAATAATAACACAAGACACGGGTATGCAAAATCTATCACAAACCTGAGAACCATATTTTACCACAAAAAAACATAACAAAATGTAGGATTCAGTATATATACTATAATGTATGGTGGCTTCGGTATATATACTATAATGTATGGTAGCCCCAAAAAATAATTTTTTTGGGTGGGGTCGAAGGCATGCATCAACAGACTCCTAGTATTCTTATTCGAATGTTAATAACTCCAACAAATCTAATTGGAATGAAATACCTTGAAGTGTTTCTCATTTTTGTAATTTAATACATATGATTGTATCATGATTCATAGTACAGTGCAACAATACTTGAAGATGATGATAAAGGTTTAACTGTTTCTATGTAGAATTAGTATATATTTCAATTATATAACATTTTACATTGAATTTGAGTTGTCCAAAAAGGCCATATCTTGCAATTTTTCAGTTTCTTCATAGCCTACTAAAATGATAATGATATCTCCTAACTTCTTTTTTCCCATTTTCAGGTATTCCGGTTTTGCTGTTCCAAATGTCGTAAGAATTTCAAAGTGAAACATAGCCCTCGAAAGGTGAAGTGGACTAAAGCATACATAAAGATACATGGAAAACAACTTACTAAGGTATCTTTTGTGTGCCCATGACACATGTTGACATGTTTGCCCATGTTTTCCCATGTTGTGCCATAATTTTCATCCAAACTTGCAATACAGATGATTACTTATTTGGGTCTATCTCTTTGCACTTAGATAGTTTCCAGAACAAACTTCGAGATTAGTTAATTTTTGCAGCAATAGTAATTTTTTTAACAATTTTGAAGAATGCAAGGAAAACCATTTCATTTTTTGTGCCATACCAAATTCTTAAGGACATGTTTGGATGTGGATGGAGTTAATTTGATGTCATTATTAGAACATGAAAAATTGTTAGTTAATACCATTGCTTTGAAACAAATAGGACACAACTTTCGAGTTTCAGAGAAGAAGAAACAAGCATGAGAGATATGATAGATTTGTTTTTCAAAATACTTTGAAGGTCATCAAGAAGATTGAGGAAGTTCGTGTTAGCAGGGATGCTAAATTATGGGAGAACAGGTTTGTTTCATTCTCTTCAAATTTCCTTGTAAAAGAGTCAAGGGATAATAATTGAAAATTAGCTAATTCGTTATGTTTTAACTGTTGTTTCTTATAGCACCTGTGTGTCCAAATATAGTAGAGCTAGAATACAACATTTTTCTATTCTCAAATCTTACCTTCATTGTGGTGATTTTTTTTCTTGTCTTTATTACTTTGCTTGTGGTGCACTTCTGGAGTGCCCTTGGTTCTGATAATTCTTAGTATCAGTCTAGTTCTGGCTATATCTAAGGAAGGTTGGCTAGAGATAAACTTAAAATCATGATTTAATGTTTCACACTGATTTTCATATAATATGTGTCAACTATAATGTTGGGAATTATTTTATTATTTCATTCAACTCTTTTTGAAACATGTGTTAACTAGTCCCTCGTTGACTGATTTTTTGTTGTCTAGATATCAGATTTTGGCCTTGCCAAACTAATTTCCTATGAATATGAGATGTATGTAAGCACTAGAGTCCTTGGTGCCTTTGGTTATTTTGATTCTGAGTATATCGCGGTATGTATTTCACTTACAAATCCTTCCTTTTAGTAGAATACTAATACTCATGTAGCCATATTATTAGGCCAATTTTCACTGAAAGGTAAACTCAAACATACCTGATAACTTTAACAAGTGGCTGATGGAGAGGAATGAGGAGACCATTAAGGCTCCCTCCCATGTACCCCTCACACATATGCACCAATCTTTGCAGGAGAAGCATTAAGTTTGAAATGATGGATTAAGCAATGCAGGTCAGATAATAAACTTCCCCAGGGTGGTGATTTTCATTGCTAGTTTGGTAGTTGTCTGGCCTGGTTGTTTTACACAAGGCCTGTTTTCCTAGTCTCCTTGGCTTTCAGGTTATACAAGAGATTGCATAATTGTTCATCTTGAAGATAGTATTTAGGTAACCATGCCTTTTTCTATGGACCAGTGCAATGAATTTGAATTTGATTTAGGCTATCTCTATGTAGCAAAACAGTAGTCAATAGAGAGTGGAGATTTGGACACCATTTTTTTATTCCTCTTCCTTGTGTCCAATCACCATACAAGAGAATGGACACATGGGAAAATGTGCATACCGTGAGTGTGTGGACCAGCAGAAGATCATCAGGTCTTTGTGTCAGCAACTGGATGTACTCCATACAACAATTTTGTAATTAAATTAAATTTTGGGGTGTCAGAATGAATCCCAAGTGATAAAAAATGCAAGCATAGAGAGGGCAATGGAAGCCAACAACATAAATTTGAAAAATTTGAATGCTCATATTGATATGCATTACAATATAAATAATAATATTGGGTTTTGCTCCTAGTTCACAATCATGGTAGACACACCCTCTGTTCCTGTTGGTTCAGCCTTGGAATATTGCAAGGAATATGGCACAGTCCACTAGGTTCCTCGGGAGGAAGGGAAGCGACCAGTCAACCAATATCTCAAGGATGTCAAACTCTGGAAGGTGTGTTTCTTCTTCCAATGTGTCTTTTATAGTCGAGGTTATTGATGCAAATATGCTAGAACAACTTTCAAGTAATGTGTTTTTTTGTAATCAGGTTCATACTCTTCTTAAAGGATTGGAAAAAATAGTTGCCAATGCAGACATACCTATGTTAGTTTGTGGTGATTTTCTCATTTCATGATATTTCACAACATTATTGCTGGTGGGGTGCGGTGTTGCTATAATTGGTGCTATATGTTGTTATTTTCACAAAATAGTTATTAATTTAGGATTCTTGTACCTTACGAAATATTTTTAGTTAGAGGACCTTGGGATGAGATGTGATAATGACCATATAAGTCGTAGATCTAAGAGTGAGAATTATTATCTTTCTATTGGGTTTAGATTGTAGATAAATAAATTTCAGTTGATGTGATGTAAGAACGTTCTCTCAAAGTCCTTGGTGTTCTTCTCTATTTGCTAGTTTGGAATTTTTGTCAAGTTTTGAAAGACAATATAGGTATGGCCACATCATGGGATGTGATGAAAAGTAATCAAGTTACTAAAATATGCAAATTATCAAGGTGTTTAGAAACTAGATATAGCATCTACATTTCAATGGGTTAGTTATACTAATGCTATCCAAGTAAGAGCTATTTCATCTTACTAGTACAAGTTCCATGTGATCACTAGAGGTAACATCTAAACCCAAGTTGTTCTCAGCATAGGGTATGTAAACTCAAGCCCATTGATAGCTTCTTTATAAACATAATATGAACACCATATCAAGTAAGCACATAAAGCCCAATTATACAAGCATTGAATCCGCACGTCTCAGTATCATTAAGCTCCAGGTTAGTATCATTCCCTATGTTACAGTATTATAATATCATAAGCTTACAAGATTATGTCACAAGTAAGAGATGAATATGCATGATGTGTTTTATTATCCTAATAAGCATAGTATTATAACCATTTAATTACTTTCATTAGAGTTGTAATCATACAAAAAGCTTAGCTGACTCTCTACTAATACGACCTTTCTGTAATGTTACGTATTTGGTATAATGAATCACACTAATGGAATGTGTAATTTATAACACTAATGCTTACTAGTATTTAGTAGGCTCATAATATAAGTGGCTGGGAAGTCTTTCCTACCAAGGTGGATCAGTGCATCATGCAAAATTTCAACCCTTTTTTCCTTAGTGAGGAGGAGAACAACACTTATGGAACAACATGATAAAAAGTCAGAGGCAACTTTCGATATTTTGAATCCACATTTGAACTGCAACTAATTCATTTATTTATACAAATAGTACCTTAACTCTCCACGAAAAGAGGAGATTTATTGCTTCTTGTCTTATGGAGTTCATACTTAACTAATTCGTTATTTTTAGTTTTATTTTTTTTAAGATCCCGCCTCTCCATGAATTGAAGTGGAATGAATGAATTTGAATGATGACTAGCCTTACTATTATTGGCTTAGTGGATTTTAGTGATTCTTCTCGGCATTTATTTAGTCTTTATTTCTAGCTATTATTTATGTGAATTGTTTTGTTGTACAAAGTGCCTTTATTAAATTAACTCTTTATAGTGGTGCATAGCAAGATTGCATTTTGTGATATAGGGTCTTGGCTATAATTGAGAGAGTAACAACTGGCATTAGTTTAGATGATGTGTGTACAAAGCACCAAGTGCCTTCGACACATAAGAATTACAGCATGAGGACTATGGATAAAACTATTACTCAAGGAAAGGTTGAGGTATCATTTGAGGTATGTCTATTTATACTTTGAACATAGCAATACTGTCCATATGGGTGGTAAGTATCAATATTTTCTGATTAAATGCATTATACCTTCAAATTTTTTATAACTAGCTTTAAATTTTTTCACCAGGATGTCAAGTCATCTTTGTAAAAACTTGAAGAAGATGCCAACATAGATGATGCTAAAGCTGTTTGTGAACCACATGTGCTCCAACAAATGTATAAATGGAAGGTTACATTTGTTTTTGTTGATAGGTTGAATACTATTTTCTATAAAATGGATTTAATTTCATGGTAGTTTTTTTACATCCTTGGATTACTCCGGTAAGAGGATTTATTGGAAACTCACTTTCACATTTTATCGTTGTTTTTTCTTTCCTTTTATAAAGTTGTGAGTAGTCATCAAAATGTGTTTTCTTTATAAGTACAAGATGGAGTTGTGTAATTGTCTTCCCATGGGGGTATCCATTATGACATGGGATTTTTATTATTTGAAATAGTAAATCCAAAGAGATATTCCATAAATTGGTTGGATTAATTGGTATCACATCCATCACAGAGGTGTTGCGTTCTCTCTGGTAACATGAATGGATATTCCAAATAGGAAAATTGTACATATCTCTCACGAATTAGTTTATCATAAATACTAGTTACTGGTAAGTTGTATTAGTAATAATTATGTAGTTAGTAGATTTCTATCTATCATAAATTTGTTTGAATACCATCATTGTCAAGAAATAACAACTTCTTAAAGGGTTCTAGATCAATGGTAGAGCGTGTGCCTAATTATAGGTAGGAGGTTGGTGGTTTGATTTTTCCGTTCCCTATCATAAATTTGTGACTACAAAAATGACTAAATTCGCATATATACAACTATTAGTAGCTAATTTTCTGTATCTTAGTCATATTTAGCTTAGTAATTAATATGTTATCATCTAGTAGTTTTTTTAGACATATATTTGGTCATTAATTATTGCAATCGGTGACCAAATCAATGACTAAATCAATGACTAAATCCGTGACTAAATCAATGAATAAATCATTGACTAAATCATTGACTATCAATGACTAAATCATTGACTATCAATGACTAAATCAATGACCAAATCAATGACTAAATCAATGACTAGTAAGTCAAGCTATTAATGACTAAGTGAAATATGTCTAGCTATAAGATAGTGGAAATTAGCTACTATTAGTTGCTGACTCAAAAACAGTCGTTTATAGCTTGATTTTAGTAATTAATTTCTCATTTTGCACTAGTGATATGATAGAGAACAACCAACAATTATTGGGACAATCAAAGAACACTAACCACCCTAGGGACATCAGAGACATTGTAAAAATATTGCCAGCTTCCCAGGTAATATCGCAGGCACCTGGGTACATCACTTCAGTGTGACGGTGGAGGAGGGAGATGATGTTTAATCCATGGCAAAGATACTTTGCTTGCATGTGTTCATATTTAAATTTAGTAGAAAGTAGTCCAATTTTACTCATTTTTTAATGTTCACAGATTTTTGCTGATTTATTCCTAAGTCAAGGATTCCAGACCTTGGCCAAGTGATTCCAGGGTCCAAGATATACAACATTGGTGCAGATTATCATTCCTAGCTTCTAGCAAAACATGTATTTTAAGTAACACAAATGAGCACATGTAATTCCTAAATTTACTTCATCAATTAGAGAACATATATATTAAAAATAGATGACTTTTCTGACACCTACAATCCCACTAATAGTTATGCAGGAAAGAAGAAAACATACGTATGCAAAATGGACTTTGGGTAAGTAGACATATAGCTTACTCAAAGGAGTTTCCATACAGGCCTTGATATCATGTGTCATTGCGCTACAACTAGAGTGAAATCTTCTCAATTTTTAATTTAACTAACTAATTTCAAGAATATAATGCCACTTCCCATGTGAGTATAGACAAAGATATAAGAGATTGTACATGTTGTAAACAGTATGTGACAGTGTTGGATTGCAACTGGACTTACTTCTTGAATGCACCTTTTCTATATTTATCAACGTGGAAAACTTTGGCACCTGTATCATACCATTCCTTTGTATAGTTTGGATCTGACTTCCATTTTCTTTGATGTTTTAGACTCTGGTTATATAAGAGATTGCAATAAAATTAGAACCCCAATATGAACATGTATCCTCATTATGAACTGAAATTGGAAAAACTCTTCAGATGGCATCAAAAATAATTTACCGGTCTTTCCGCATTAATATACCATGGTTCTGATGACATATACTGAGGGATGTGAGGGTTGATTTATTTTCCATCTTCATCAAGCTGTGCTGGTGCAAGTCCAGCCTTCTTAGCCTCTTCCAACTCCAATTGATTTTGATGATATTCTCTTGATTTAAAGGTCCATGTTACATGAGAAAAAAGCTTGCCATAAGCACTAATGCATGCATTACTATTTTATAATATGAACCATGCATTACTTCAAAATACATGGCATAAGCACAATATTCCTTGGGAAAACTAAAGAAATGAAAAATGAAAATAATTGTACTGAGTAGTTAGTTGTCTACCAAGCGAAGTGTGGCTTTGGTAGCCTGAAAATAAAATCTGGTACTTGCAACTAAATTGTTAGGATTGGGATCCTGCAAGATATTATTTTTTCATGTAGTCAATCTATCAGTCAGAGAGAATATATTGTAAAAATACATACACAGGACTATACCCACAAGTCCTAGAGAAACAGTTATCCGAAGGTTGTTGAACAAATTTTCCATTTCAGAAAGTGATAAAGGATTCACACCTCTGACTTGCATTTAAAACAATCCTTCAAGTTACAGATCACCTAGAGAAACTAACTAAATCCAGTGCAACCTCAAATCAACATGAGAAAAATTTGTAGGAGATACCTCGCCTCAAAATAATAGTAACCAAAAACATTTTGCAGCCTTACTGAACACCTTACCAAATATTCTTACAATCCAATATCAACTAATAGAGAGTCATGGATAAATGTTCATGGAACGTGATTCACAAGTTTCATTGCTCAATGTTCAATTCACCAACTCTGTTCAAGTAAGTATTTATATCGTAATAAGTATAAACAGTATTTATTAGGGAGAATACTATGATTAATGAAAAGTACTAACTAGTGATCACTTGATTAATACTACCATATCATCAATACAGTAATAATGTAATCAATGTATATCCTTCTCTAGGAACACATTGTATTAGTTGTAATCATACCACCATATGACGGTATTAGTAGTCATAGTTAAGCATCAGCTAAGCTCCATAAGTAAGCACTAGGATCTAATAGGTAAGCCAAATCCATATCCTTGGATAGTAGTAACTCCATGGAAGTGATACCAGTTGTCTGTCATTCTATTGATGATACAAGAGATACGATTTTTAATAGGTAACAACTTAGTTTAGTTCACCCAGTCATTCCCCTCATTAACTCTATTTCTTAAGATGAACCAATAGATGTTCTCTGATAAAAACTATGATAAATCTTAGTATTACATATGTATAACCTAAGTACAAGCTTATAAACCCATAACAAGAGCTGAATAAGGTTACGGTATTCTCCAAATTATTACTCTTCTTATTATGAACACTAGTACAAGTGAAACCATAGGATTTTTATTAGATGATACACCTACTTTATGGTCATTTACCTTATATAAAATTATTGGTTCGCAATCACATACCCTTATTGACATAACTAACACACTCAGTAATGATCATCCATAGTAGCAATGAGATTTATTACTGGGTTACAACAATTTACTTGGAACATGTAGTCTATATAAGATATTGAAATAAAACCACCTTTTCATGATAATCAAGCTAATCAATACGTGTAGAAGCTAGAGTATTTTAAATGAAGTAGGTAGTATTATAACCTATTAGTTACACATAATACATGATTTTACTTATAACAGTAATTGGATAGTCCTTATAATACCCATAGTTATTCGAACATGTGCTCTTAGACCTATATTGTTGTATTTGATATGAGTGCTTTGTTACCATTTAACCTCATATCAGCTGAGTACGAGTTTTATAATGCTCTGTAATATGTGCTTACTTATATACAAGGTATCACTACTGCTTGAAAGTTGATACAAGCATTGGCAATAGCTTAACCAGTGTATTCATAGTAAACACCTTTCCTGTTTTTAACATGGTAATGACCTAATTATAGCTAAGCCATTACTTTTATTTGGATAATGAATAGCCGTTGTAAGTTACCAGTCCATACCTTATCCTTATTTGTAGTACTCATTGGATAATCACTACCTGGAACTAAACAATTAAGGCTATAGTAGTATAAACACCATTGCTTGGGTTCCATTACTATTAAGGACATGCTATTTATCTATTACCATACCATGATTGCTGGTTGAACAATGTGATTAGAAGCAAGCAGGTGGGATGGATACCACAAAATTGACTCTGTATATATTAACAATGGACTCTGTATATATTACACATAGAGTATGTAGCTTCATTTATTACTCTTCTATCACTCTCTGTATTCCCCTAATAAACCTATTTAATATGATACTAGCTGTACATAACTTACATATAAAACATATAGGGAATAAAGTGATACCCATCTTATTGTGTTGGGTTACCATACTATCATCATGTTACTTAATGGCACTCCTTATGCTAAATCTACATACTAGTATTTGCCCTAAGCTAACTCCATTGCTCAGCTTCATGCTAATTATTTCTAATTATTTAAACATAATAGTAAAATTTCATATCAACTATCCATGTTTGAAGTGGAACCCTTGCATATACCTTACCAATACAAAGTAAAGCATAAAAAACTACAATAATATGGATCCTTATAATACTCTAATCTAGTAACACTGAATACAAAATCATTGCTCTAAAACAGACTATGTGTTTACATATAATATTGAACTTCTACTAATCAATTGCACTTGTTCATCTTATACAAGTGATGTAATGAAAGCGGGAAACAAGGTGATTACTGGTACTATTCATGAGCTTAGTGCTTATACTAGTATAGATAAGCATTCATAGGTCCACAAGCTTATATAAGGGTATAACACAGCTTATTCAATAGGTACCAGTGGAATGTCTCACTATCTTATATTCAATCATTATAAGCTTTAATACTAGTATGATTATAGTTTCATATATTTGTATATTATGCATAATACTACTACTTATGGATTTCTATTACACTATGCTTAACTATGAAAACATAAGCTTGTTTCTCGTTTGTCTTGGATTTGTTAACCACGTTTTATCTATGGGAATAGTTCAGGTCATGGATTCTAACCATGTAAGCTTGAATAAGCTTGTAACTCTTCATATTAAACACAACTATATTGAAAACTATGTTACTTATACCAATATAATCTTCGATTGTACGTATAAAGAGTCCTTATGGAATTACTAGTCATAACTCTATTATAAGAAATGAATATGAATAAAGATATAGGTTAAGTTACAATATTCATACGGTTCATGCAGATGTATTTATAGGGTTAAGTTACAGTATTTATAGGTTGTTATCTATCTAATGTATGACAAGCTATTGCTACAGTGGCATATCCCTATGGTGGGATTTCATTAACATTAATTATAACTCTTCTATATTCTAATATTGTCTGAAGCAATTGTAAAAAGCTACATATCTGTGAAAGGAACAATAGAAATCTATTGGATAAGAAAACTAGATGCCAACAACAAACTAACCTCCATCCTAAAATATTTGAAAAGTTTAACTGGGAAGAATACCTGGGGGAATAGTGGACAGAGATTCAACTGAGAAATCATAGATGCAAGAAGGGAAACCAGCTGCATGTCTTATAGATGCCAAACCCTCTGCCAACTGCCAATATAGGGGAGGACCCAAAATGTATATTTCCAGCGACATGCCCAGCAATACCATTCTTAATTTCAGTGTCCCTGGGCTGCACAAGTTAGATGCCTAGTCTACCATCTATCTAAGCTGTTCAAATGTTAAATTGTGTCCACCAAGCTTTCTATTCCCTCTCATGGATGCATCTCTGCTGAAACATATCTATAAAAAAAAATTCTATCTCAAGATCTCAGTTAGTAACTCTATAAAACCCAACTCCACAATCTATGCGCTAAGATCACTGTCGACGAAGCTTCCCAAGCACATCAAAATGGTACCCCAACAATACCCCAAATCGAGCACTAGATATAGGAATGCCTTCAAATTATTTGGTACCCAAAACACTCGAAACCCATTACTGGATCTAGGAATTCCTTGTTGCTCAAATATCAGATGGCCACAATACAAACCAAGGACTCTGAATCTTTGAGCAACTTGATCATTACCTAGAAATTGACTCTTCATCTACAGCCTTGAGTTATATATACAGAGGGAAAGGACTTAAAAGAAATTCTTCTCAATCTCCTTCTGTTGTCCTCATTATAGTTCTTCTCCAAATAGTGCAGCTAGTTATGTAAATTGTTCTCCCATTGAAGATTTGCAAGATTTGCATCGATTCTAGCACACATACCAAGGAATCACTTTAGCTTCGAGGTGCTTTGCTAGGAGGCATAAATCCACTGCATCCCTCACTTGTTTTAGGTTTTTAATTTTAATTCATTAGGTACAGGCACTCTTGCCATCAAATAAATATAGGCATCTTGGTTTTTTACTTTTCATATTTGTTACAAGATGCAAAACCTTTTTGTTTGTTCTCCGTGTTTATTTATTTCATTCGTATTTATAATTTGAAGTGTATGGGAACATTTTGTATGGTAAGCTCTGTTTCTTGGCAATTTTTAGGGGTTTATGGTAGAATTAAACATGCTAAAGTAGGTAGGAGTTTATTCTAGTCATAGGAGCTATGTTGAGTTATAGTTAGAGTAAAGTAGAATATCCTTTAGGTTATTGCTATCTTAAGAGAATAGAATATTACTCTTAGAGTCTAATCTTTCAATATACCACCAATCATTCTCCTATCCAGCTTTGAACCCTTCTCAACCCTTCCAAATGGTTTAAGCCCTTCCCATGAGTGTAAAGTTAAAATTGCTCTTCAAAAAAAAGGTTCAGTTTGAATTTTTCCCTTCAAATTAAGGGCATAATTCCTATGCTATAAAGTTCAATTCATCATTCAAAATATTGTAAATATGATAAATTATAATCACTTACTCGCTCATGTCATTCTCTCACTACTTCGTTGTGCAAGATTGCAAGTAATCATTGATGACTATGAGGCACTAGCCATCGAGATGTGACTCTGACTCTCGAGTTACTTGGGGTTGAAATCTAAAGTGTGACAATGTGTCAACAACTATGACTATAACAAAAAAGAACAACTACTAGTCTAATACTAGGCCTAAAACGAGCTCAAAAATTTATGCCTACTACCTATGTTAACCTCGCTACCCATGTCCACTCTTTTTGTCAAAATGAAATTCAAAAGTTCGGTTTGATAAGTGCAACTATAAAGAATACTCGATGTCATGCAAATACAAATAATGGCATGTAGCTAGGATCATAAACCATGTAGAAGTCGATTTATGCATTGCTATATAGAGGTGTCTTTGGGCACACGATATGGAGAAACAATGGTTATTAATAAAATTAAAAAAACAATTGCTTTCTCAAGAACAGTCTTCTATTTGATGGGTGGCATGATCGTGATGTAATCTCCCTCCTTCCTTCCAAACATTTGTGGTTTCTCACAACATTTGTCCTGAGTGCTACGAAAATACATGTGAAAATAACTTGTCTTTACATCCTCTTCTCTTTAAATCCTCATCTCATAGTCAAAACTAAGGAATATTATGCATGCACATCCTCACATTATAATACAAACTGGGTCAAGGAGCAAAGACAACCATAAAATATTAAACGTCTCAAGATGCAAAGAGTAAGAGACAACTATAAGTAAGCCTTATATTAAATTTACCATATGTCTTTAATTAACACAGTCAACTGAGATTTGACACGTTGGATTGTTGTGACCTTCTTATCGCTCCTTACCAATGTGATTGCAAGGCATTCTTTGAAGGTGAAGTCCATAATTTTAGGTCTTCTTCCTCATTATCATGCCTTTTGGTAAGACAATAAAGAGGGTAGTGGCTTGCATCAACATGAAAATGATTTCGACATAGATGTTATACACATTAATTGTTTTCATTGAATAACTTAAAATCCTACAAGTGATTGAATCATGGACTTGTACAAAATGCAACAAATTTAGAGCCTCAAGCCCTTAATTACTCACACCTAGAACTTTCTCAAATCTAGCCATTAATAAACTTCTTTTGGTATTTTTGTTCAATTTAAAAGGAAGAGTGTTGAGACTCAGACATGCAGTGAGTTGCAAGGATTCAATTGACTTAGGTCCCTCCATCACATACATGTATGCTTTCACGACAAGTGTTGAAAAAAAATATTTGATGTCCCAACCCCGCTGATGCTAGCTTTGCTAACTTGCTTGGTATGTAGGAAATTTTTATGAATGTTTCATGAGTTGTGTATCATTTTTTCTTAGGTGCCCAATCCTTATCATTCTTACATATCTCAAGCTTGGATTGCACGTGGATGCCTCAATATGGTTATGGCATAGTCTAAGTAGCTTTTTTGTATAATGACATGTGCTCCAACTCTAAAAAATACAACAGAATAGTTTTTATGTTACTGAACTGTAAAATTAATGATACACATATGCCAACTTAATGTGTTCAAAATAAGTTTCATTGAAAATATATCATTTTTTCATGTATATATTAAAGTGCTCAATTGTTTAAAATTGTAAAAATTTGAAAGAACAATATTTGTTTTTTGCATTTTTTTAATGAAAAGGTTTAGTTAATTTATACTTGTCAATTGAAGTACAATTATTTATATTTCCCTTCATCTATGAAGTGTTGAGAAAATAAATACCCTTCCAATTAAAATTAAGACTCACCCTTCAATTTTGATCACTGATGGTGGACCGTCACTTTTGCTTTTCAAGATTTTTCTTTAGTTTTTTTAATTATTAAAAAAACATGTAAATTTTCACAACGGTGTCACCACCATGTAAAATTTTGCTTAGGTGCTAAGTATGGGACTTGGGACTCTTAAATTGAAGAATCAACAACTATCTATGATCTTTCTAGGTATCTACATGGTATGGGTTCTAGTACCTAATTCGTAATTGATGTAGGAACCTAATTTTCCTAATTTGGCACACGATTAATGGTTTGCTTCAATGGTGCAACAAAGATAAATATGGTCAAGAGAAAATTCATGCAATTTCTTTGTTGGATCTCTGAAGATCGAGGTGCATGGCACCAATATTACTAATAGAAGGTAGACAATTTACAAAATTTACACTTCATTGTCAAAATTGCAATTTTCCATGGCACAATTAAAAATGACTAACATAAATGACTAATTCATATTCTTCTAGCTAGTCATTTTTTATGTTGTGACTAAATTGGTTGTTTAAGTTAGTCATTTTTAACTCTGTCACATATTATCTAGTCATATTTGTTAATTGGTGACTAAATTAGTCCTTAATTTTAGTCATTTATAGTTAGGTCAATCAAAATTGCTCATATTTAGTAGTAAATCACTTGAAAAACATGTGGTGACTAGAATTTTTAGTCACCTAGTAGCTAATTCCTCATTTTGTACTAGTGTTAGGAATAGATATTGATATTTCTCTAAATATCAATGAACCCCTCCCCACCCAAACCCACCCTCATGCTCATTGAGGGTGGTGATGGGTGGCATATATTAGAGAAAACATGATATCAACCCATACAATCATTACTATTAGATAAAACATAATATACACCCCCACCACCCTTCCCTTATTGAGGGTGGTGATGGGTAAGATATACTAGAGTAAACATATTATCCACCCCTACTCAAATTGGCATTAGATAAAACATAATCTCCAATCCACATACCTTGAGTCTTGTGGTGGGTGGAGGGGTGGAGATATGGTATGTTTTTTATAATATCTCTTCCCACCATGAAGTTAGTGATTGGGGGAGATATTATGGTTTATCTAGTATCTCCTCCTACTGTCATTAAGGGTGGGCCTAGGGTGATATATTTTGGTTTATCTAATATCTCATTATACTCCCTCCATCATATCTCCGCCCCCAAACCCATCCTTAACTCCCTCCCTCATATATTCCCCTAAGCCTCAATGCCAATGAAAGTGGGGTTGATGAGGATAGGGTGGGGAGATATATTTGAGAAAAAATAATATATTTTTCCCTATTATGACAATGGTAGGGTGGGGTCGATTAGTATGAGAGGTAGTGATATTATATAAAAGACAATATTTTCCCACCCTCAAAGTGGAAGGGAATCTATTAGAGAAAACATAATGTATCCTACCCCATTGTGCCAATAGTGACATTATGCTAAGAAATTCCATTGTCATTTTCTCTTTCAAAATTATACAATTCATTGCATAAAAAAACATTTCTTTTTATGCAAATGTAAATAGAAGTAGAACATGGATTTGACTCTTTCGAAGTTCTGCATTTGAGTCAGTAAAAACCAATGTTAATTCTCATTAAAATTTAAATAAAACTCAATCATGGTTTTGTCTTTTATTATGTTTTACATTTGAATCTATAAATATATTTTTTTCTTAGTGTGCATGTGCATGTCCATGCGTGCACACACACCCTCAATGTCATTAAATTTAATGTCAAAATAGCATGATTCCTTTTACTTAAGAGAACTTAAAAAATGATATGCTTTTACTAAAGTGACCTATAATATAGAAAAATATGTAGCTATTACTTATGTGTATATTAAAATATAATCAATGTACTTAAGTGTAGATTAAAATAGGAGTTGTGGGTATTTTGTGAAATGAGTATTATTTCAAAAAAATGCATAGATGCATAATTACATGAAGCATAATTACATGAAATGAAGAAAATATCCAACCATTAAAGGATGAGGACGTGCTCGTTCCATCCTTGGTATATTATTATTATTGAGGGGGATCCATAATATCTTGGGTCAAATAAATTATGTCCATCCCATATCACTTTTGATGAGAGTCTATGTTTTTACTAGGGAGTAAAAACTTCATACCCTTAATGCACACACCTATTCATTTTATGTTAGACAGTTCTTGCTAGAAACCTGCATATTAAAGGACGAGGACATGCTCGTTCCAACCTTGGTATATTATTATTATTGAGGGGGATCCATAATATCTTGGGTCAAAATAAACTATATCCATCTCATATCACTTTTGATGAGAGTCTATGTTTCTAATAGGGAGTAAATACTTCATACCCTTAATGCACACACCCAGTCACTTTATGTTAGTCAGTTCTTGTTAGAAACCTGCATAGCTTGACTCATGGCATCATGCAACCCTTCAAGGGGAGTTGATACATAATCTTACCTAGTACACACACAAGGAGTTTATAATAGATGGCCAGAAAAGCCTCCACATATCCCTAACAACACCTATGTCACATACTTTTCGGTGAGTCCCTACCCATATGAAGGTTGTATACCAAGGTTATACATCATTCCTACAAATTTATAGGAACCAAAAGTTTCAATAACACTATCAAATAATAAAAAGTAATCATAATAATGTATCCAGACTTTTGGTGTCATAACTCCATCTTAGGTCCACAAAACTTGACCCACTTATAGTTCAATGTATTTGTGGATTCACACTCGACATCAAAATGGTTCACCATAGTAATTAATCATGTCAATCCACAAGTATTATGTAATTATTGTCCAACTTAATGAATCATAGCATTTCATACTTCCCTTTTGTGCTAACAATTGCAATGCAAATTAAGGGCTTCTAGGGTGTTCAATGACACAGTAATTCTTTACTAGATATATCCCTTAATGATTCAGGTGGATATTATTTTATGATATATTATTCAAGTTCATTATGATAGATATATTAATTTGATCATAGATATTGCAAGAAACTTCATCATATTATTACTAGTATAGTATGCTTTACAAGGACATGCAATAAACAATATTGTCTCTTGATATATATATATATATATATATTGCAAGAAACTTCATAATATTATTACTAGTATAGTATGCTTTACAAGGACATGCAATAAACAATATTGGCTCTTGATATATATATATATATTAGATTCTACCATCCTTACATGCCATCATGAATGACTTAATTAATTTTTGTGCTAAGAAATTTCATTGTCTATGTCTCTTTCAAAATTCTACATTTCATTGTGTCAAAAACAATATTTCTTCTTGTTTGTACTCGCGTTCGCACTAGACAATGGAGGTACAAAGCCCAAGCATCTCAAGATTTAAAAAAAATCAAAATTTTAGATGTTTAATCTTTGCTTGGTTTGAAATAACAACAAACTGGATCAAGAGACTAGAGAAATGACCAACAATCATATACAAATCATGTTCTAATAAGTAAATAGAAAAGACAGAAAATGATGACATAATAAATATGTTGAACCAATTGAAGATCATATCTATAAACCAAAAAAAGTAGTCATACATAAGCTTGAAAAGCACTTTAAATAGACAAAACTTTAATAAAAAGGTATATGCAAATATATAAGACTGATGGTGAGTAAAAATAACAAAAACTCTATCAGTTGAAAAGTCACGAACAAAACTAAGTAAAAAACATTGACATGTATTTGCAATTGATCGTACGTAAAAATGTCTCATAGTTTCATATTTCATCCTCAATATAGTATTCAAAACATACTTATAGATTAAAAAGAAAATTCAATTCTGGTACATAAAAAAATCCTTTCTCTCAACCAATCCATACTACTATCTTTATTTTCTTTTTTTATAAGCATAACTTCCCAGAAACAGTTTCTAGATAAAAAAGTATAGGATCAAAATGTATAAAAATAGATACATTAAATTACATCCGGTGATAGAGAGTTTGAACAATTACCACATGCCACTAACAAAACGGTACTTCTAGAACAAATTGACTTCAAATACTGCCATGTAGATAGCGAGATTTATCTTCTATGATGTCATATGTTACGAGTGGCTTTTGCGAGGATAGATAGACCATATTATAAATGAAATATTTTTCAAAGTCGATTGAGATCGCACTTTCTCCATGAATGATTGATTATGCTTCAATAAATATTCATTGGTTTCCTCGGCCATCTTCCTTCTTTTAACTGCTTCTTCATCAATTCGAACTAGTTCTAAATATTTTGAATTGATTTCTTCTAGATGCTTTCTTATCATACCGTTGACATTAACAAGGTGATCATTAAGCTTATTTAAGTGTGAATTTTGATCTTTATAATGATGTATAAATTTCTTAAGGTTAGTAAGATATGTTTCCTCCTTATCCTGCAAATTTTCATTAAGAATATCCAAGTTTTTTATTCATTTGTTCTTCAACCAATATCAACTGAAGAAAATATTTGACCCTCAACAGAATGATTGAATATGTCAAGAGGTTCTTTCTACATATCAAATGGGGTAGATGTGGCCCTTCTATAACACTGACGTGGACCATGTCTACTCAATAAAAATAATAATAATAAAAAATAAAAAATAAAAAAACTTATAACATGTCTACTTATAATTTAAAAGAAAGTATAGTCATATAAATATACAACCACATTAGGGAAATACTCACAATATTACAAACTAAGTAGTAAAATATTAGTAGTAAAATTCAATTAACTCGAGTAGAACAAAGAAAATTTATAAAACCAAGAACATATAAAAGTTAATCTTAAATTAGTTAAATTGCAAAACAAATTTATCTAATTATATATCAAATTTCAATTTAAAATTTAGTTGACTTGAAACCTAAGCAACATAATGTTAGGAATAAAATATGTGATAGAAAATAAATTACAAAATAATAGCCATTACAAGAACAACACTAAATCTCGTGTTCACTTTGACACATCACAATGGAATATTACAACCATATTTATAAGGTTCTTTAAATTCAAATACAACTAGTAAGAAACCACGAGCCACTAAAACCATGTTCCTTAAACCACTTACATCCTTTCTCATTCCCAAGTCAAGGTTAACCCTAACATGCAAATGTTCATTTTTAGTTATAGAGAAATCTAGATTTTAAAATTTTATATGGCTTATTTTACTCATTAACTATTCTTAATATTCATTATTTGTTTTAAATAAAGACAAGTAAAGCAATTCTGGAAAACTATTTGATTATATGATTATTAATGTTACTCATCTCATTCTTTGACTGATCTTTACCCTATTTTGAAATTACTTAAGCAAGTTGGTCATTTCCCTCCCAAGTAGGAATACTTATTAGACATTTTTGTAAATTAAAAAAGGTTTGCACCTCAAGAGAAATTGATCCCTCTCTGTTCTTGGTAGAGTCATAGTTAAGATGGATCTATACTGGTATCTTGAGAATGCATATATTCCATATCTTCCTAATCGCCTAAATGCTCCTGGATTTTCCCTTCATTCAATTATGAAATAACTTTCTTACCCTTGTGTACAAACTTTCCTACTATTAAAAGAGGGATTAATTTAATATTTCCTTCAATACTTTAAATAGCCTGAGATATGATACCTTCAATTGTTTTAGCTTGGACATATTATTCACTAGCAGACTCTTCAATCTTAGTCATGCCAACTTAAGGTTTAGAATTCTCTTCATATTCAAATGGAATTTGTTTCAAGGTCTAGTCTTAATTTTCCATTTAACAACTTCAACATTTTTAAGTTACGAATAGGTTTTCTTGACTTTTGGAGATTTGGGATATGGTACAGTTGTTTCCATGCTTTTCTCAACTGATATATCTTCTACACAACAAGGGGTTTTAGGAGTTGTTACCATCTGCTCTGTATTTGAATCAGCTTTCGTGTTTGAATCTTCAAACCCTTGTTGTGTTTTATCGATACCTTTTCTTTTGTAACTTGTTAGATTTTTGAAGGTTTCTAAATCATCCTTTTCTTATACATCCTCTAGATTTTCAATCTTAAGTCCCGACCAAAATAAAAAAATGCGACTAGGTCCCTGATTTCTTCTCTAATTCTTTCACAATGAATAGTTTAATTTGACCATGGTAAAAATGTTGTGAGAAGTATGATTTGGATGGTTTCCTACCCAACTTCCATCTTACATAGGCTCTTGATAATATCTAAGGGTAAATTGAGCTTTGATACACTTTCCACATGAAGGAGGAAACATAAATGATATATATAGATTGTTGTAAATCAACCTTCACAACTGATATATCATTGAATGATACTCAAAACTTGTATCCATTCCTCCTTCAACACATTTCTATGAGTTCCTTTATTCCATTATAGGGCTTCATGTACTGGCAGAAGGAGTAGATTCATATCAACCTCAAATGGAAACTTCTTAAACCATTTGTCGCAATCTACAAGTAACCCAGTAGCATCCGTACTTCAAATTTGAAAACTTCAAAGATGATACTAGCAAAGTTAACTACACTACCGTTGAACTTCCTTCAAAATTCATGAGAGAACTAGATATTATACCATGTTATCCTTTCAAACAAAGTAGAACAAATTGCATTCAGTAACCACTGTGCACATTGTATATGTTCCTTGGACTATTTGGTATGAATTGGTTCAAATATATGCGGCATGCCACTTATCTTTCTCATTGTAGCATTTGTATATTAAAAACATAAACCTCACTCCAGGTGTTAAACAAATTGTAAATGAACAGATTCAAACAACATACAAATACCCAAATTTCAAAATGAATTAATGTGGGGAAATTGATTATGATGTAGCATTGATCATTATAGTCAATTAGACTGCAGCAATTCTCAAATCCCATTTTTATGCAAAAAGGTTCACTAGATTGGAAAACTGATCCATGTCTCGCACATATTTCATGATTAAGATTTGACCGCAAAAATCGTGAGTATTTTGAACATTCCGGTAACTTTGAAACATAGATGCTTATAATGGCTTGTTGTCGAAATGTTATTACTTCCAACTATCATATATTTGAGAAATTATTTCATGAAATGCCTAAAAAACATCTAAATTTTAATGAAGAAAAGTATTGTAAGGAATTCCATATAAACATGAGCCAAAATTCAACCTATTAATATAAGAGAATATATAAAATAATAAAAACAATTATGAAAAGAGAAAGGAAATATAAGTCTAATGAAAGAATATACATTAATGGATAATTACAATCAATTTGAAAACAAGGTATAAGGTTTTTTCCTTAAAAAAACAAAAACAAAAGAAAACATAGGGTTTATTTCGGTATACAACTCCAGTACTAACATGTAACACCCCTCTGATACCATCAATGCCATTATGTGTAAAATAGGGGGTTAATATATTTTTATTTTCTTTCCGTTTCGCTGTTATTACAAAACATATTAGTGACATATCTGATATGGTATTTAAAATGGAGCATGGCCAATCAAGAAAAGGCTGAACTACACGTAGGGTAATACAACCATTTGACAATTTATATCCATTCACTAGATTTTCAGTTGATAACATAAACTAACTTGCATATTATGCCTTATCTGACTAATTCTTCCCTCAAAGAAGCTCTACTCATAGGAATCAAACATTTTTTTTGATTACATACCACCATGTAATGTACCTCTAAAGCTTGACAGATCTGTCTATGTCAAAAGTAGAAAAACAAGGCTTCTCCCAAACACGAGTGAAAAGTCATTGATAATTAAGCTTTGATCAGCATTAAGGAGAGCGGTTATTCAGCTGAAAATAACAGTTCCATTCATGCACTTCAAGTGTAAAGACAGACTCAACGTATGTCATTATTTATTTCTGCTATTGATATTAATATCCTATGGTCTACTAATGCTGCAAATAAGGCAATCAAGGTTTTTATTTTCTATTGGGTTCCAATAGTCACCAATGAAATTCGACAATCACAAAAACAATACATATACAATATAATGGTGAGAGGACTGTTCTTTGAATGTGACCATAGCGAGAATTAATATCCTTTGGTGCAGGGTGTTATGAGGGCTCCTGCTCCCCTTGGCAAATGGTCGGAGAAGGCAAATGGCTGAAGAAGAGACTAAACTCTGCTTCAAAGTAAAAGACATGGTTAGTTAATTTCATTTAAATGAATAAATAAAAGTTCTATCTTTGCGACAATTCAATTACCCATTTGTGTATATACATATATATACATAAGCCATATAAATTATCTCGGCCATGCTATCGTCATAGGGTGATTTTCCCCTCGTTGTGGTAGCTTCTCTGCAACTACAACTTGTCATCAAACATGTGAGTTTACAAAAGAAATAAGAGCATCATAAATACCATTACTTAAGTAGAACATATTAATCATGCAATTATACTACCAAGTATGCCTGCCCATACTGATTATTCAGGGAACACAACACAACATTTACTTAATAAAACAAATCAAGGAGCGACTAGAAACTTGACATCGACCTTCCTCCCATCCATTGGCTCCATCTGGCGTGTGTTGTTCTGCCTGGAGCCACCCCCGAGCTGGGGCCACGAATCTACTAGGACAGGTTTAAATTAAAAAGGTTGAATGGAACCATAGCGGATTAAGACTATTACAGATCTTTCTCAACGAAATCAATATTAGGTCTTCAATTTACAGCAATAATGTCCCCTTCGAAGTAGTAGTAGAATACAATCAAAGATGTACACAGAGATAGGCCCTCTAGTGCTATCGCATAAGCCAGAAGAAAAACGGCTTTTGCACTCTAATCACATGAATAAGATATTTACTTCAAGATCATTCAAATAAATAAGCAAACAACAGGAAACTATGTACACATATTCATTAATACATTATTCAACTTGCATAATTCTACATCAATGAATTGAAAAACACTAGGAGTTCAAATCTTCATACATTCAGATCCACAATGTTAAGATGCAGGCAGTTTAGATCCAAAAGTGCATAAAAATATATATATATACTGGTAATGGTTCAATTTTCAGATTATAATAACCACAAGCATTCTGATTACATTCAGATCTCATTTGTAGATTTTATAAGGAAATCACAAACAAACAAATCTCATTCAGATCTAAAGAAATCGCAGAGAGATAAAAACACAAACATTCACTTCACAATAAGATCTAATTTAAAAAATATGAATAGTGGGAAATATGATTTGTTCCAGGTCGTAATAATCACAAACCTTGGATCCAATTCAATTGCCGGAAAAATCATACTCATCATAAGTTACCCGTCCAAATCAAAAGCTGGTAATTTTAATCAAAAGTAGTCAATCATATAGGTTTTTTTTTTTAAACAAAGTCTCCATGCATGTCGCAGTTACAGTACCATTCCGCTAAAATTTATATCAAACTCAGTCATCATATTTATTTCAACTATATATATATATATATATTACGCGTATCTGCTTTGTTTTAATTTCACTCAATATCTTGAATTTTCCTAAGCATAAAATTATGGAGAAAATTCAGTTACTATTATACTGTACTATACCCATTCTAACAACTTGAGAAGAATAAAGACTGCTCCTTTATCTTTTTGTGACACCTAAAAAATAAACACATTGAGAAGGAAATTTCATTTATTCTATCTCGCGGATCTATTGCGTTCAAAATCATAAACTATAAACTAGCAAGTTATCGATCCACAATCTCAAGAAAAAAGCCCTTCTACTAAAAGACTGTAATAAAAATTAAGAAAACACATTACCAAAAGAAAGAGACCTGAAACCACTCCCTTCTAGCTTCTCTTCGTCAAGATAAAGGTAGGTAAAACCTACCGAAAGAATCGTACTCCTCCTGAGTCTACCAAGTGTAACAACACTTATACAATCAACCCGATAATATTTTATGGAAAATCCCTTTGAGAAAACAAAACGACCATTTTCAACTAGCGAAAGGAGAGAATCGACCTCGTCTCTACCAGTGATCCTTGTGCATACTAAGATAGGATCAAAACTAAGGAAGCTGGGTGAAATCTCCTTACCATTTATAAGAGTGATGAAACAAATGTAGAAGAAAAAAAACACTCCATTCCCCCTTTAGGATGATAATATATTTAAAAAACAATGAAGAGAGGCCAACTCAGATCTTCGGTAGCTAAACCCAGCCATATCGTGGAGGTTACCATTAATATAACAAATAAGTGGCAAGACTATAGTTTTTTTCCAACATTTATCCAGCAGTTAAATTTCAAGTAAGGTCTTCAACCCTTTTCTCCTGAAGCATTATCTACAACAGAAATAAAGATACTAATAACATGTTTGCGCACTTATGGACCTTGATTATCTAAAACTGAGTATACAAAATCATTCAACCATTAATTGCAAATGGGGGAAGATACTTATCAATTTGAAAGCTTTCCTCTTCGAGGTCCTCCTTTATCCCTGTAGATGGAGAAATGTTGTAGTGGGAGAGAGACTGGCACGCTCTCTTCTTTTCCATGTAAAACCAAAGATAGACAAAATAATGCAGATACTTGAAGAGATTTGTAGAGTCTCTGCTCGACCTTCCTTTCCCACCATGTTCGCTCCTTCCAGTTTTTCCACGCTCCATTAAAAAAAATGTGTCCCCTCATAGAGAATTGTAACCCAATAAATAACGGCGAGTAACAGCCTTCTTTGAGAGTGCATTGGTCTCCTCACCAATTAAGGCACCAACACTGCCATCATCAGTGCCATCATCAGTGATGAGGCGGACTCTATTTTGGACATGCAAGAGGGATTCTAGGCATGCTGGTAGCTAGCCATTATGCTTCAATTTTCCTCTTACTGCAGTAATGTTCAGTATTTACTCAATTAAATTCTGCATAAAAGAGAATATTAATAACAATACTTTTCTCTTTTATTTTAATTTAACTCACCCTAAATTACCAGCAAAAATAGGTTTGTTAGAAATAGAGTTATGTCTTCCTTAATTCGAAACGAGACTCTCTCTCTGGAAGTGAGAGTGTAATTTATATTACCCATAATTTATAAAGATTATAGTCCAACTATTATCGCCTTTCCCATATCTAAATCTCACAATAATTCTACATAACCCCCTTATAAGAGCCTTTGTTCAAGTATTTATAACTTTTTTTTTTTAATCAATAGTTTATACATAAGGAATATTCAGTATATCAATATATATATATATACTTGCCCATGTATTTAGGTACACCATGTAAATTATTTGACTTAATCCAATAAGATACTTTATTGGCACATTTGTGTAGATCACCTTTAGGAAAAATAAAAATATATATACTCATGGTAATTTTGTTTAAGAGGAAGCTTCACACTTCTGAATAAAATTCCTAGGAAGGTCATCTTGGCACTTGAAGTTATAATTAAATATTTTCGAAGAATAATGAAAAGTCTTCACTTTGATATGTGAAAGTGGATCCCGTCGACCCAATACTTGATAACCAAACAAATCAATATATTTGTGAGTTGCTTTATCTTAACATGATCCCATCAAGGGAATTGTTATTCTTTCTGGGGTTCCATTCATTATTTTTAACCTTTCCCCCTAGTAGATTCGTTCCCCCAATCGTTCTTATTCGCGTCAAGTTCCGAGTCTCCTAACGCTATCAATCATATCAAATATTTTGATAAGGTCAGGATGGATACTTACAGTGGAATTTTACTTACGCTGTGAGCTCTAGGTCGAGGTGGTGAGGGATGCTACATCCTCTCCCCCTTTAATTAACACCGTCCTCGGTGTTACCAGTTTTCCCAGCCTTGTCTCCTTTTCTTCTTTAGGTTCTTAATGCTTGCTTTTATATTCTTTAGTCCCTCTTGACAAGTGGGAGTAGGTCACCAAACCTGCAATTTGAAGCATATATGTGCATGTCTACTACATCGACATTGTTAGCAATGTAAAAATAAGGAATATAACACCATACAATTTTCATAACATGTCAGTTATATTGCCAATAAGGAAACATATAGATACCATTTTACCTGTATTGCACATACCTTTCCATTACTTTATTTTCAAGTCATAAGTTTATTGTTTAGTTATTACTTATTTACAATCTTATAGTTTAATAATTTCTTTTGTTTCTCTAGTTTATATCAAGGGTTCCATGATCGTCTTCATGCCCTTCAAATATCCAGCTTTTCGTGGTGCCATGGTATCAAGGGTGCCATGATCGTCTTCATGCCCTTCAAATATCCCACTTTGCGTGGTGCCATGATATCAAGGGTGCCATGATCGTCTTCATGCCCTTCAAATATCCCACTTTCTGTGGTGGAAATTTAGTGCGATGGTTGAGACCATGTTAACTCAGTCCAATCCATGCTGTAGAGATACTCATGGTTACTGAGGAATGAGGTCAACACCTCATTGCGCGCCCCTCAGTTAATCCTCGTGAGTGACCGAGTCCGCAGCCTACCCTCACAGCAGCATGCCTCTTGCAGGTAAAAGTCTCTCTCGCTTTTCAACCTGCCACATGGAATATATGTGCTCATCATACCGGTACTTTCCTTCCCCAAGGACCCCCGAGCTGAATGGGGTTGCAGGAAGAAGTACCCAAGCACGATCAGAGTGTGTAGAATCACTAAGGGCCTCCCAACCCTGTTCACACCTGATGAACCAAACTCTCTATAGCCACCATCCGCCTCTGCCTTCATCCATCCAACATTAGGGTAAAAAGCATCCCATATCCAATCTTCTAATTTAGGATTTCTTTACTTAACTATTCTTAAATTCCATTCCTAGATTTTTTTTTTTTTGATTTGCTATTTTTGTGTGTGCAATGTGTTAATATTTAGAATCTTCTTTTATTTTGTTTATCATGATTTATTTTTATTTTTATTTTTATTTTTATTTTTATGTCATAAGGTTTCACTGTAGCCCAAGTTCATAAGCAAATCTACTTTCATGTCCTTGAAATATTTGTTTCATACCTTGCGATTATGTATGAGAGATCGATAGTCTCTAT
The DNA here is from genome assembly GCA_001517045.1 of Pseudotsuga menziesii. Taxonomy (NCBI): domain Eukaryota; kingdom Viridiplantae; phylum Streptophyta; class Pinopsida; order Pinales; family Pinaceae; genus Pseudotsuga; species Pseudotsuga menziesii. The sequence continues at coordinate 51,379 of LPNX010044716.1, forward strand.
GTTTGCACAGCCTAATTTCCTAGGCTTCTCTTGCATGCCCCATATTACATTGCATCTAACCACAATTTTTCCATCTGGTTTCTGCATTCACTTAGCACTCATTCAATAGTTAATGGAATCTAATTGGAGATTCTTTAAGAAGACCATATTCTACTTTATAACAGATCGCAACATAGCATCTTATATCCTCATTCACCATTATTTCTAAAGCAAAGCGATAGCAATTCCAGGATAAGTTTTTACCTCATGTTTATGTTCATTTAGGCCACAAGCTCAAATGCTATTGCTATGCACACCTGTAGGGGGAGCATCAAGGGTATGTTCCTGTTGTCTTTATGGACCCAAAACTTGAGAAGTTCCCATGAATCCATTGTCCCAACCAAAACAATTGTTCTTAGTTAACCGCAAGTTGTTCATAAAAGTGTTGGTAGTTGTGCCTTACTACTAACATTCATTTAGCATATTTTTTGTATACCTGCATAATCATAATACATAGTCATCCTTTCAGCATTACTTATGTTCTCAGTTAGATTGGCACATCATGAATTTAGCTACACTTGCTAGGATTTTGGGAAAATATATTTACTCCTTTAAATGATTTATTCGCCAAAATTCATTGATAGCTACCTTGTCCCCTAAAAATGGTGTAAAGTCAAATTTTTGCTTACTTTACATGACAAGATGGGACTTCTAAAAGGACTGGGAAGATTTCCTTATAAGTCACCTTTTATTCCTTGCTAATTAGCAAACAGAAGATACAGAACATAAATTCATATTCAGGAGTTCCTTACCAATTCGTATCAGTTCATTAGCAGCCAGTCCAACTATTAATGTAAGCCCTAAAGGTTGCTTATGAAATAAATTTATTTGTCTTGTGCGCATTTATGTCGACTTCCATATCTTTGCCAAAAAAAAAATTGTGCAACTAAAAAGGAGAGGTTACGTTTGTCTAAATCATGGATAAAAGGAAAAAAAATATCTTCAAAATAAGCAAAATATCAACATACCTCCGTACTTACCTTGTTGAGCCTCATCTTGAAGTGGACAGCCTATTCCTGCATAACTACAAGGTCAACCAATACATAATTACTTGAAGTTGCTGCATTTTAGAGTACTTGTGTTGTAGATTCATGTTATCTCAAGCCAACTTGATCGTCAATTTACAAAAACGAAATAGGTAGAATCATTTTGAGCCGAGATAGGCCCGAGTGTTTCGACCTATGCTCTGATACCATATGTAACACCCCTCTGATACCATCAATGCCATTATGTGTAAAAGAGGGGGTTAATATATTTTTATTTTCTTTCTGTTTCGCTGTTATTACAAAACATGTTAGTGACATATCTGATATGGTATTTAAAATGGAGCATGGCCAATCAAGAAAAGGTTGAACTACACGTAGGGTAATACAACCATATGACAATTTATATCCATTCACTAGATTTTCAGTTGATAACATAAACTAACTTGCATATTATGCCTTATCTGACTAAGTCTTCCCTCAAAGAAGCTCTACTCATAGGAATCAAACATTTTTTTTGATTACATACCACCATGTAATGTACCTCTAAAGCTTGACAGATCTGTCTATGTCAAAAGTAGAAAAACAAGGCTTCTCCCAAACACGAGTGAAAAGTCATTGATAATTAAGCTTTGATCAGCATTAAGGAGAGCTGTTATTCAGCTGAAAATAATAGTTCCATTCAAGCACTTCAAGTGTAAAGACAGACTCAACGTATGTCATTATTTATTTCTGCTATTGATATTAATATCCTATGGTCTACTAATGCTGCAAATAAGGAAATCAAGGTTTTTATTTTCTATTGGGTTCCAGTAGTCACCAATGGATTTTGACAATCACAAAAACAATACATATACAATATAATGGTGAGAGGACTGTTCTTTTAATGTGACCATAGCGAGAATTAATATCCTTTGGTGCAGGGTGTTATGAGGGTGTTATGGCTCCAACTCAAGATGAATCTCTTGTTCTGAAGCTTCATGAATGTTCTGACCAGGTTCCTTTGATTGAAACCAAAATATTCTTAAAATTAAACTCCGTGAAATCAAATTGAAAACTACATCTTCTTACAACATTGGTATGGAGTCGTATTCAATCAAAACCTAAAAAATTCACTGGTGTATATAATGAGGTTTGGTCATCCCTGACCTTAGTATGTGTAAAATTGTTTCAAAAAACGCCCATTGACTAGGTTTTCAATTTCTTCACCCTCCAAGTTCTGGAACACAAAAGTATTGTTCCCGCAAAATTTTGTAATTTTAAAAGGTCCAAGCCATAATCTATCAAATTTCCCATGGGTGCCTTTTTCATCTTTGTGTTTATTTCATATGAGTACCATATCACCCATTAATAAAGTATCTTCTTTATCTTTTTTATCAAATATTTCTTTCAATTTCTTCTTATGAGCCTCAACCTTTTATACTAATTGTTCCCTTTCCTGTTGCAGTTCAACTATATCAAACATTCTTCTCTTAACCTCATTTGGTTCTTCTTCAATGTCCTGCAAAAATGTAATTACTGGAAAACCTAATTGAACAGGAAATACCGCATCAACACCATAAACAAGCTGGAAAGGATATGTTTGAATTTCTATTTTTGAAGTCACTCAATCCACCTAAAGAGCATACTTCAGCATAGTGTCCCAAGCCCTTTGTTTTTGAGATAACATCTTTTTAATATTGTTAAGAATATTCTTATTTGTGGACTCTGGCAACCCAGTTCCTTGAGGGTAATAGGGTGTAGAGTGTTTTAGTATGATGTCATTCTCTTCACATAAATTTATCATAGTTTTAGACTTAAAGGATGGACCATTATTAGTCGCCAATTTCCTTGGGCATCCAAACCTACTTAAAATATTTTCTTGAAGAAAATTGATGATGAATTTGATTGTTTCTATTCTTGTGGAAATTTATTCCACCCACTTAGTAAAGAATTCCATGGCTATTAAAATCCACTTATGTTGGAAACTTGAGGAAGGATGAATATCAACTATAAAATATAAACCCCACTTCTTAAATGGATCATTAATTGTAATTGGTTTCAAAGGTAGATTCAGATTGAAGCTTGTTCTTAGGCATACCATTCTACCTAGTATGCGTCTTAAGATTAATCTCTACATCATTCATGCCAATTTTTTGATAAATGGATCATTTTATTGTGGTGAACTAGAAACATTATTTGGGGCCTCTTTTGGTTGAGTAGCCATAACTCCCCCTTGGATTGGAAATGGATTTCCCAACACTGCTGGTTGTTGACATTTAATGCAAGAATTCACCCGAGAATAAACATCTATGAATAAGTTGGGCCAATAATAGCTTACTCTTAGAATTTTGAATGTTGTTGCTTTCCAGCATTTATGACCCCCACATGCACCTCCATGTAATTATGCATTAACTAAATCAACTTCAAACCCGTCCAAACATTTAAGTAACATACGACTAGGGTCTTTCCAATACAAAATTTTCTCAATTAAAAAATATTTCATGGCCTTGAGTTTTAACGATCTACATTCATTTTTATTCAAATCAAGAGGGTATAATAGAAAATGAACTATTTTACCATACAATGGGGAATAAACACATATGTTATAAGTCTATTCCTTACTTTATTTTGTTGGCAATACTTCTTGTAATAATTGATCTGCTACCAAGTGAAGTTCCAAATATTGACAATTTGAATCTGCAAGGATTTTAGCCAAATTTTGTCCTTTAACTAAATTTGTAGGCCTGATTTCAACATCATATTCCATAATATTTTCTATCCAACGCCCCCTCTTTCCTTCACTATCAGGTTATGTTATAATTTCCTTAACTGTTGTGTTAGGAACATATGAGAAAGTCTTTGAATGCAGTAAATAAATTCTGAAAAATTTGAGAGATTTAACTAAGGCGTAGCCCTTTTTTTCTAATGTATTGTGCTTGAGTTCATAATCCCTAAAATTTTTACGAAAGAAATAAATCAGTTTCTCAAGGCCTTATGATTTTTTTGTAAAAGCATAGCTGCTATGCTATCTTCAAAAGGAAAGGAAAAAGTGAGAAATTCGTTTTGACAAATTCGAGCTTACCAATACTGGAGCTCCAGTGAGATCCTATTTTATCCTTTCAAATGATGATTTGGATTCAACTATCCATTTAACATCTTTCTATTTTCTAAACATAACTGTTATTTTCTTGATAATCTATGCCAAATTCGGAATGAACCATCTTAAAAAAATTATCTTTCCAATAAAATACTGAATGCCCTTCTTATTTCTAGGAATATTTCTATTTCAAATGGATTTGAAATGTTCATGATCTATCTTAATTCCATGAGCTAAGTGTATATTCCCTAAAATACCTCCTTCTTGCATATCAAAATGATATTTTTTAGGATTTAAAGTCAATCCAAATTTTAAGCATTTAAGTAAGTTTTACTTAAGGTGTTTAATATGATATTCATTACATTCAGAAAAAGTGTTATATCATCTAAATATATTACCAGGAGCTTCTCCTTTTCTCCATCAAAGGCTATATCTAGAGCCCTCTTAAAAGTTGCACCAACATTCATGAAACCAAATGGAATTTTTCCATACATGAACATTCCCCAAGGAGTAGTAAGCGTTGTTTTTTTTTCTGTCATCTGGATGTACATCAATATAATTGTATCTAGTGAATCCATCATTCTTTGACATCCTTTCATCACCAACAAATTTTTGTAAAACTTGATCAATCTTAGGAAATGGCTAGTTATCCTTCAAAGAAGATCTATTCAGGTTTCGAAAGTCCACATAAATCCTTATTCGAAAATTGTCTTACGTAAAGGAACTAAATTTTCAACCCAAGTGGAATATCTGATAGGAACAATATTTGTTTTCATCTAAAAACGTTTTAACCTCTTTTTCATTGACTGGTAACAAAATGATATTGATCCTCCTGAGCTTATATATGAAATCGTTAGGGTTGGGCTTCAATCGAATCTTATTTTGAATTATGATGGTACCATATGTCTTCAAATATCTATAAGACCATGCAAAAATGTCTGTCAACTCTTTCAAAAGTATGACATATCTTTTCCTTTCTTCATCTGAAAGTTAGTTACAAATTTTGATGATCTTAGGCTCATATTCAATACCAATATTATAGTTTCTAACATTTTCTCAGAAGACTGCATACTGGTATTTGATAAAGTATCATCATTTGAAAATAACCTTTATAAAGGAACCAAACCTTTTGGACAAAAAATTCCTTTTAGTTTGATTATATTATGATTAACGATTGAATTTTCTGAAAAGGAAGGGACTTCATCTCTATCAACATATTGATCTTCATCTATCAAAGAAGTAGAAAATTCACTTTTCAATTCTAGACACTTTTTAATTTAATAATCATCATGGAATACTATACAATGTTTGGTATTATCCACGATTGAAGGTATGTACCTTCATTCAATTAGATAGTTGAGTTGTGTTAATTTTGGAACCTTAAAGAAAGCTGATGCCAAAGCCAATGAGTATGTTTTTTTATTATGATCTTTTGGGATGAAATATATATTAAAAGCTAAAAAGAAATTTTCTACCAGATACCATACCTTATTCATGTATACTTATAAGAACTGTTGTTTAACCTGATATACATTATTCACTTGTTCAACCAATAACTTGGAGTCACCAAACACAATCAGCTACTGAATGTTTAAGTCTTTTGTAGCCCTTAACCCAAGAATTAATGCTTCATAAGAAAAATGTTATTTCTTGTTTGGAATTCCAGCTTATATAGAAAACAAATAATTTCACGTCCTAGAGAAATAAGTATAATACATGCTCCTAGTCCCTCCTTACATGATGCACCATCAAAATACATTTTCCATAAACAATCCCGAACCTCCATTTTATGTTGAACTGTATGACCTTTTTCAACTTGTAAAATACATGTGGCATCATCATTTAAATGTAACATACAAGAACCCATGTCTTCTTGAATTTCATATATATAATGATTCATAGGATTTTTATTATCACTTTCCAAATAAGCAAGTTGTACCTCCCTATAAATTTTCCTGTGCTCCCCTTCAAATACTGGAATTGCAGCATAAGAAATATCCATCTGTAGTGTTCCTCCTACCCTCTTTTCCCATGACCTTCACAACATCATACCAAATTTAAGAGAAACATCATCTATAGAAACATCCATTAGTACACTTTTCATTGGTAACTATGTAAGGCTAACAACAAGATCCTCAATACCCAAAATATACTTAACTTCTCTATAATCAAAAGCATACAGATCATGATAAGGGTTAGTGACAGTCAACCCTAAATATTCCATGACTTCCTTGAGCATGAGATTGTGTGAGGCACTAGAATCTAGAAGACACTTATGTAACATTTGATCATGAACTGTAAGAGTGATATAAAATGGAGGAGGGTAGTCTGATTTATCATCTAGATGATTGAATGATTTGGGACCAAAAATGATGGTTGGTTTTTCCTCTTGTAAATTAATCACATCTGAAGGGATAGAATTACCTATAGGATTTAAGATTTTGAGAGTAGGCTCTCTGCATGAATGTTTAATAAGTTCATTCAATGGAATAGGAATTTTGTTCTTGCTAATTTCATGTTTGAGATTGAAACCAGTAGAAAATATTCCTACATATTCCATATCTGCAGCTATGTCTTATTTCCCTATTTATCTTGTTTTTTCTCAAGAGACAACCCTTGTTTTCTAGGAACATTCCTTGATTTATGCTTTTCTTGTGAAGCCTTCTTTATTCTTGATATGAGACCATAAGTCTTATGTTGCATTTCTAGGAAAATATTTGGGATATATCAAACATGTTCAAAATTATCTTTTTCATGAAAATCAACAACCTTTGCATAATAATATTCACACTCAGTTAAAAAATTGGAAGAAGGCATATTGTCTAATTGATTAATGTCTGGAACTAAGTATTCAACCTTCAACTCATCTATTTAACTAGATTCATCATCATGTATCAATTTGTTTTGAAGAGGAGGTTGTATTTTTTGGTCTTCATTATTCCTCATATCTCTATAAAAAACCTAGGATTAAATGTCCATCTAAACTGATTTGGATTTTCATTATCCTTCTCTTGAATATGCCTATTTTGATTTCTATTTCTATTTCTAGCCTACTAATTTTTGCTCTTAAATTCTTAATTATTTTGGTCATCTCATTCATCTTACTATATGTTTCTTTTAACCCTAAACTATATGGTAGCATTTATTTTTTATTTTCCCTCTCTTCCCCATGATATTCTAATTTATCCCTCAACTTTTTTGTTTCCATCAAATTCGACTCTACCTCCAAAGATTATTCTTTCCTATTCACAAGAGTAATGGCTATTATTTCCCTTGGTAATAATGAGAACTCAACATCAAAATGATTTTCATAGGTGAGTTTTGTATATTTCTTAGTAGGCTTAATTTATGCAAGGATATTACCATACATATTGTTAAAATGTTTAGTAAATTCAGTAACAATCTCACCTAAATTTATTTTCAAATATACTGACTTAGTAATTTAGTAAATATAGTCTTTAGTATCTCCCCATTGTATCATGAAAACTTCTTCCAAAGATGTTATCTAATGTATGGAATTTGTTGGCAATTTCCTGACTCCATTTCCTTACCTATACATCTAAACTTTTGACAAATAGTCGCATCCATACATAGTGATTTTCAATATTTTGGTTATCAACATAACTAAAATAAGAATTCTAATGATCCTGTGTTGTAACCTCTCCTTTGCCATCAATTCTTGGAAAATAATTCTAATAATCTCCTCCAGGAAGAGAATTGAGAGGTTGGTGTAAGACTAATGGGGCATATCTATGGAATAGCTTGCGCAAAAAATCGTTGGGTCTATGGAGAAGGAGGTTGGATGTGTAGAGAAAGTGATTGAACCTACAGAGAATATGGTAATTTAACCTTTAATTGGATAATGGGAATTTTACTAGTGATGGGCGCATAAGGTGATGCTTAAGTCTTTAAGTAATCAAATTGTTTAGAATTTAAAATTTCTTCTTTCACATCATCAGATGACAAGGGATTAGAGTAACCTCGAAAGATGTCAACTTGGGTAGGATTAAAACTTTGAAACTTAGGAATAGAGATAGATAAATCTTGTTTATTTTCTTCTTCAATAGTTGACAAATTGGAAGAATAAAAAACCTGATATAATTCACCTGGTGTTTCTATAGCTGAGGAATACTGATGACCACCTACCGATGTAGAACCAATATATTTTTTAGGTTCTCTCTTTTTTTTTGGATCTGGAACTGCTAAATGTAAAGGATATGAAGGATTTCCCCTCGTTCCAATTATCTTAGAAGCCACTATGAATTTTTTAACTACAGGTGAAAATGTAGTTTACAAGATATAGTGATTGTGTTAAACTTCCAAAATAAGACTTAAAAATATTAACACCCATGAAAGATTTAACTTTTTTTTTCTATTTCCCGACAATGATGCCAGAAGATGTTGGTACTGGAGTTCACACTAGACTATGGAAGTACAACTCCCATGGATCTCAAGATATTTAAAACCGTAAATTTTATATGTTTAATCTTTGTTTGGTTTGAAATAATAATAAAGGGGATAAAGTGACTAGAGAAATGACCAACACTCATATACAAATCAAGTTCTAATAAGAAAATAGAAAAGAAAGAAAATGATGATATAATAAATATGTTGAGCAAATTGAAGATCATATATATATAAACTAAAAAAATTAGTCATACTTAAGATACAAATTCACTTTAGAAAGAAAAAAAATCAGAAAAAAATAGATATGCAAATACATAATACTGATGGTGAGTACAAATGACAAAAATTCTATTAGTTGAAAAGTCATAAACAAAACTAAGTAAAAAAACATTGACATGTATTCGCATTTTATCATAAGTCAAAATTTATTGTATTTACTTATTTCATCCTCGATATAGTCTTCATACTTATAGATTCAAAATATTTTCAATTATGGTACATACAAAATCCTCTCTCTTGAACCTCAGTTACCAACCCGTGATACTATCTTTACTTTCTATATTTATAATCAGAACTTCCCAAAAACAGTTTCTATATAAAAAAAATTAGGATCAAAAGGTTTAAAAATAGATACATTAAATTATATTGGGTGATAGAGAGTTTAAACAACTACCACATGTCACTAACTAAACAATAATTCTAGAGCAGATTGACTTAAAATATTTCCATGCAAATAACAAGATTTATATTCTATGATGTCAGAGGTTATGACCAACTTCTGCAAGCATAGTTAGACCATCTAATTCCTGAGATATTTTTCAGAGTCGATTGAGCTCTTATTCCATAGCTGGAACTTTCTCCCAAAATTATTGATTATGTTTGAATAATTCTTCGTTGGTTTCCTAGTCCATCTTCCTTCTTTCAACTTCTTCTTCAGTAACTTGAACTAGTTCCCCATAATTTTAATTGATTTCTCCTATATTTTTCCTTATCATATGGTTGGAATTAACAAGTTGATCATTAAGCTTATTTAAGTGTGCATTATGAGAGTTGTAATGTTGTGAAGCTTTCTTAAAGCTCATAACCTCTGTTTCCTCCTTAGCCTACATATTTTCATTAAAAATATCTAAGTTTTTATTCATTTGTTATTCATACAGAATATCAAGTGACAAAAATATTTAAACCTCAATAGAATGTTTGATATATTGAGAATGAATATATTCCATATCTTCCTCATAACCTAAATGGTCCTTGTTGCTCCATTCATTTAATTCTGAAATAACTTTCTTACCCCTATCTACAAAGTTTCTTACTGGTAAATTGGGGATTAATTTAATATTTCCTTAAATAGATTCAGCAACCCCATATATCAAACCTTCAATTATTTTAGATTGGACATATTCCTCACTAGTAGACTCTTCAAGCTCAATCATGCCTTCATTTTTAAAATTAGGGCTGAGAATTCTCTCCATATTCAAATGGAATTTGTTTGAAGTTGTGGTCTTAGGTCGCCATTTAACAACTTCATCATTTTTGAGTTGATAATAGGTTTTCTTGGCTCCTATATATTTGGGCTCTTGTACACCTATTCCATGCTTTTCTCAGCTGAAATCTCTTCTACAAAACCATGGGTTTTAGGAGTTGTTACCATCTGATTTGTCTCTGAATCATCTTTTTTAATTGAATCTTCAAACCTTTTTTGTGTTTTTTCCATACCTTTTATTTGTAACCTCTTAGTTTTTTCAAGGTTTGTAAATCATCTTGTTCTTCTACATCCTCTGGATTTTAAATCTTAAGTCTCAACCAAAACAAAAAATGTGACCAAGTACACGATTTATTCTCTAATTCTTTCACAATGAATAGTTTAATTAGACCATGGTGAAAAATGTTGTGAGAAGTATGATCTGGATGGTTTCTTACCTAAACTGCCATCTTAAATAGACACTTCAGAAGATAGAAGGGTAAATTGAGCTTTGATACACCTACCACATGAAGGAGGAATGTAAATGATATCTATAAATTGTTGAAAACCGACCTTCACAAGTGGTATATCACTAAATGATACTCAACACTTGTCTCCATCCTTCCTTCAATGCATTTCTATGAATTCCTTTATTCAAATATAGGGATTCATGCCATGGAAGGAGGAAAAGATTCATATCAACCTCAAACCAAAAATTCTTAAAACATTTGTCACCATCTATAGATAAACCAATATCCTCTGTAATTGAAGTTTCAGAAACTTCAAAGATGATACTAGTAAAGTTAACCACTGTATTGATGAACTTCCTAGCAAATCTATGAGAGATATTGATATTATACCATGTTATCATATCAAAGAAAGTAAACCAACCTACATTCATCAACCACTGTCCACACTATGGATGTTCCTTGACCCATTTGGTATCAACTGGTTCAAATCTATGGGGCTTGCCACTTATCTTTTTCATCGTAGCAGCAGTATACTGAAAAACATAAACCTAAATCCATGTGTTAAACAAATTGTAAATTAACAAATTCAAACAACACACAAATACCCAAATGTAAAAAAGAATTCATGCAAGGACATTGATTATAATGAAGCATCAAGATCATTGTGTTCAATGAGGCTGCAACATTTGTTAAATCCCATTGTTATGCAAACAGGTTCACTCATTTGGAAAACTGAGCCACATATCGCACATCTTTTCATGATTAAGATTTGGCTGAAAAAATTGTGAATATATTTTGTGTAACATCCCCGGTTTTGACCCCGATCCACTAAATATATTTGATATATATATTGTAATTAACCATGGTATGGAGCTAAAGACCAAGGTCCCACCATCAATTTGGTTTTAATATGTTCGGCAATTGGAATTGTCACCAATGGTATATCAGGACATAGGGCACATATTAACATTGTGGGATCATGTAGCTATGCATTTTAATTAAATAACCCAACCAGCTATGTTCACTGTAACTAGAATTGAGAAGGGGCATGATTCCTAAGGATAAGGGAGGGGGATGCTAAACCTTGAGTCCATGGGGGGAAAAGCCATGTGTCATCACCCTGTTTTTTTTGCTCACCTTTCCTTGTCTCATCCAACCACCACTTTAATGTTCTATTGAGTTGTTGAGGCAGCTATTACTGGAAGTGGAGGGTGGCAGGAATGTCAATCTTTGCCATACGATCACTCCACCAGTCATCTCTCCACCTTCACGTGGGTAAGGGAACCATCACTACACCACTCTCTTGGTCGTTGGGTTCACTCTCACGTAGGGACACGCAGGGGGGCGGTTCATCTTCCTCACACAGAGCCGAGTTAACAAGGGGTGTGATTTCTTGTTTGGGAGTTCTCCTTTCTCTCTCTCACACCATTTACCCGTCTGTGGTTGTGTTCTTTTCTCCTGATCACACATAGTGTTGTAGTTTTTTCCTCCACCATTGTTGGACTGTGAAGGATTGTTGTGGTTTTCTGTTGTTGTTCGTGGGATATTGTTTTCCATATTTTGTTGGCTGCGATATCCCTTGTGAATTAGCTGTTGTAGGTTGCATGTTTTCCTTCTACCCAGGTTGAGAGTCTGTTTACTCTTCCACTTTTAGGCTGAGTAACTTTGGGATATCATTCCATTGTTGAGCCGAGGTCATGGTTTTCCCCATGTTGTTCGATTGCTGTGACTTCGCCTACATTTTATTGGTTGTGTTCTCTGTCACATTTTGGGAGTAGTTGTAGGTTACCATGGATTCGTTTTGGCCACGATAGGGCCAAGAACAACTCAGGCGTGGTTTTCCCCAGTTAAAGCTCAAATAACTATTTGGATGTATGCATCCAGTGGTTTTGTCCCCGTATTGCATTGGAGTGGTGAATGAGGGGCCTGAGGTGCTTGATAAACTTGGTGGGTTGAGAACCACACAGATGGAGCTATTGAGTTGGATTTCTTCTCCACAACCACTGAATAGCACTGGAAGTGAGATCAGGGTCCGAGGGACTGCGTTGCAAATAAAGGATTGATTTCCTTGTGTTGGGTGTTTGTGGGAGTTCTAGAAGCCAGGCTGGTTCTAGTGTCAGTGTCTGTAGCTCTTCAATGAGCTCACCAGCTTAGCATTTAGCCTTACCCAACTCCTGAATGACCTGATAAACCCAACTTGGTTGTCTTGGCTGATCCGTTGTTTGCCTAATAAACCCAACTGTGTTGGCTTGGATGAATTGTGTACCCTTGTGGTGTTGTTATCCTTGGCTATGTGTAAGCCTACTAGTTCCCTATTCCTTGGGGAATCATGCCTGACTCGGAGGTGGTAGCGTTGTTGAGAGATTAAAGAGCACGCGGCCTATGGTTGTGTGGAATGTTTCAGCGATGTAGCTGGTTGCGGAACAAGTTGTCTATAAGATAAGTCCTCTTGCCTAACTTGCATCTGCAATCACATTTACCATTGATGAAGGATGATATACATGTTGAGTGTTAATTGAATATGAATGTATGTTGTTTTGCTTCCGCTATGTATATGAACAATTAATGCTTCGTAATATGTTTTATGCTTTTAAGTATCATCCTTTAGCACTATATGTATGTATGTCAATGTTTATGGGGCTAGATGCCCATATGTTTGGTGTTTAGTAGCGTCCTCTTGCCTGGTCGGAGGGTCGAGGACGTGACAAAATGGTATCAGAGCCCTCGTTGCAGCATGGGCCTGAATGGGCCATGAAAGGCCAGTTAGCAGAGGCAGGCTGCCAGAGTGCAGTAGGAAGAAATCTGTGAATGATAGAAAATATCGTTGAAGAAATTTTTTCTAAGGGATAGACTGTCAGCGCATCGGAAGACTCAGTGGGAAGCCCTTTTGATGTAGCGAGCAGCTGGTTGAAAGTCCGTCCGATATAGACTCGGCCGCCGGTGAATCTTAGTCGATTTGATCAACGATATTTGGAAGAATTAGCCAATCACACAGCCGACGCAGTAGTGGAGAAATAATTTTCTAAGTGTTCATCGAAGGAACTTAGTGAAAGTCGGAGCTACAGTTTTGGCAGAGATCAGCCAAAGACTGCCGAAACACCGGCTCAATATAGTTGAAGGAACACTCGATATTGAATTTTGGTGTCGATGAAGGAAAGAGGAATTCGGCAAAGGTTAGATTAAACAGATCGGTGAAATCTAGAGGATAAATTAGCTGATGCGATGGCAAGAAAATTTCAAAAATTTGTATAAGTGTTGAAACCTATCGGCGACCAACAGAAGTTAGTTGATGAAGTCGCCAATGGATGTCATCGGAAGACATTAGAAGATCGGACCGCTGATGAACGTCGAAAAAGTTTAGTTGTTCGTGTGTCCACCATTGCAGCTAGCTAGTGGGCTATCCTTCTGATGGGTAGAGAGTTCAACCATCGTTGTCACAGTGATTAATGCTTCCGACAGCCGATGAGAAGAAAATTTGAAAATTATGTTTTAAGTATAAGGTCATTGGAAATTTATTAAGGATCAAACCGCCGATCGGGAACGTTAAAAGGTTTGAGGACCCACCGTTGTGGCAATCTAAGGCACTACTCACCCGATGGTTAGTAGGTCTGATAGCTGATAATGTTCACGGAACCTGCTGTGAGATCACTTTTCGTCATTGCGGCTACCTAGGAGACTAACCGCCAATGCAATAACGTAGTCGATCACTGACGCATCGAAGGTAAGTTGCCATTTGGATCGCTGCAACGAAAGGAAATGTAGTGACTTGGATAACTATTGTGCAGAGGTTATTTCTTTTGACAACTGATAGGGTTGTGGCCATGGAAGACACATAAGATTTATTGGCCACCGTTGCGGAAACTAAGACCGCTAGCCACTCGATGCACAAGACACCTGACCGTCGATGCAGTGCATAAACTGGTTTCATCGTCGATTAGGTTAGGGAGGTTGGATGCGGATCCAATACAATGAAAGAAAATAGGTGAATAGTCCTTAGCGCCGTCGATGCAGATCAAAAATTTGGATGATTTGCCCACCGAACTCTGGAAAATTATTGTGGAAGAGACCCGATGAAGAGAAATAAATTTTGGGTTTTTCTAAGTGGAAATTTTCTCAGCAAATTCCAACTGTTTTAGCAGATTTCAGCGGATTGTCAGTGGATTACAGAGATGAGCGCGAGAGAGAGGAAAATTTTGTGTTTTAAGCAAATTGTTGTTTTTTGAAATTCCTAAAGAGGAAGGTAAGTAGTTTTGATTTAATTTTATGATATGCATCTAACAGTTTGCTACTAACATATTTGCGGAATTATAGACACCTCCAAGAGCAGTATTCCAGGTAGAACAATGTGGTAAATCAAGGGGTGGTTCAGTCACGAGAATCCATGATGGGTATGATGCTCGAGATTACTACGAGCGTGATAGAGATTCCATGGGAGAAAATGACTGTAATAGAAATGATGACATAGAGTCTAATGGAAGGAGATTCCAAGAGACACCATCAGATGTTGCAACCACCATGAGAATCTTGGTCAAATTCTAGGAAGAGTAGCATCAGTTGAATTCTGCTATGTTATAGAGTTTGATAGATTTGCAAAGGAAGATAGAATCTGGACGGGATACATCAAGGCCAGAAGGAAGTAATAGCAGCACTGGGAGAAGGAGAAGGGCTTCTAATGGACCATCTAATTCTGAAGAATCCAGTGTAGATACAACTTTGTCTTCTAATAAGAAGAAAAGAAGAAGACACCATAGGGATCGCTCCCGAGATGAATTTAGGAAAGCTCAGACCTCCTACATTTGATGGTGAGGTAAAGATGGGACAAGAAGCGGAAGCTTGGCTTCTTGTGATAAAGAAGAACTTTCAAGTGCAGGATTATTCAAGAAACATGAAGGCATGAGTTGCCATATTCAATCTGAATGGAAGAACATCCATTTGGTGGGAACACTTCAAGCAAGTAAAGAGGATCAGTGAAAGAAGACTGAAGTGGAAACAGTTCAAGAAGTATTTCAGGCAGAAATACCTCTCTGGCAGGTATTATGATGACAAGATTAAGGAGTTCCGTGAGTTGAGATTGGGACAAAAAGCCATGGATGAATATGCAAACAAGTTTTTGTAATTGTTGAGGTACATCTGGTACATCAGAGATGAAAAAGTGAAGATCCAGTGGTTTCTGAGTGGATTGCCTCAAGCCTACAAAGATAGAATTGAGTTTTATGAACCAAGAACTCTTGAAGCAGCGATAAGGAAGGCTAAGTATTGCTATGAGCAAAGTAAAGGTAAACCTGATTACCATAAGGCATGGAAATGCAAGAAAAACGAGAAGTTTGACCAAAGGAGGAAAGGTTTCAAACCTTCTAGATTTAGGAACCAGCATAAGCAGCCATCCCAAGCTGCGAGTAATTCAGTTGGAGTGACAGGTGGAAAGCCTAAAGAGCCACATCAGAATAAAGGTCCACTCAAATGTTGGAAATGTGAAGGACCCCACTTGCGCAGATATTGTCCCCTTGAGAATGAAAGTGCAAGGCCAACTTACAACATGCATGAAGAAGAAACAGTGGATCAAGTAGCAAGGGCAGTCCATAGAATTTATGCAACACTGGAGGACTGCTAGGCAGATCATTAGTCAACTGTGGTTGAAGTTGTAGGTAAGATTGTTCAACAATCTGTTTCTATTTCTATTGACCCTGGTTCCAGTCACAGTTACATCACTCCTAGAGTAGTAGAGACTTGTGCTTTTAAGAAGGTAAAGCATAGGAAATCTTGGTTAGTTTAGCTAACCACTGGAACTAAGAGAAAGGTCAGTGAAGTGGTAGAGAAATGTCCATTGGTCATGAATGGATTGAGCACTTGTGTAGATCTAAATGTTCTACTGCTTGGTTCCTATGACGTTCTCATTGGAATGGATTGGATAGAAGGTCATCAAGTGAAGCTTGACTATTACAATAAGACTTTTGAATGCATAGATGAAGAAGGAAACCCAATAATTGTGAAAGGTATTCCAAAGGTAATTTCAGTAAGACAGGTGTCAGCAATGTAGTTGAAAAAGTTCTGTAGGAAAGGTTGCTAGTTATATGCAGCTCATATCCTGGAACCAACAAGAGATGAAACTCCTAGGTTGGAGGACTATCAGGTGTTATAGGAATTCAAGGATGTGTTTCTTGATGAGATTCTAGGGCTTCCTCCAAAGAGGGACATTGCTTTCACCATTGAAATAGGGCTAGGAGTAGCTCCAGTGTCCAAGACACCCAACATGATGAGTACACCGGAGATGCTAGAGTTGAAGATGCAACTGCAAGAGTTGCTGGAAAAGAAGTATATCCGATCGAGTGTGTCTCCTTGGGGAGCACGAATTTTGTTTGTGAAGAAGAAAGATGGTACACTTGGGTTATGTATTGATTACAGGAAGTTGAACAAGGTTACTGTGAAGAATAAATATTCTTTGCCTAGGATTGATGACCTCTTTTATCAAATGAGAGGAGAAAAGGTATTTTCCAAGATTGACTTGAGGTCTTGTTACCATCAGGTGAGAATCAAGGATGAAGACATTCATAAGACAGCCTTCAAGATGAGGTATGGGCATTATGAATTTGTAGTGGTACCATTTGGCCTCACAAATGCACCAGCTACATTTATGTGCCTTATGAACAGTGTCTTCAATAAGTATTTGGACAAGTTTGTTCTTGTTTTCCTTGATGACATTCTTGTTTATTCTAAGAATGAGGAAGAACATAAAGAGCATTTGAGATTGACATTGCAAGTGCTCAGGGAACATCAGTTGTATGCAAAACTGAGCAAGTGTGACTTCCACATGGATAGAATTCAGTACTTGGGTCACATTATCTCAGAAGAGGGTATATTAGTAAACCCTGAGAAGATCGAAGCCATTATAAATTGGCCTACTCCAGGAAATGCGACGGATATAAGATATTTTATGGAACTTACAGGATACTACAGAAGATTCATTGAAGGATTTTCCAAGGTTGCACATGCCATCACTTCTTTGCAAAATAAGAGAGTAAAGTTCGAATGGAGTTCAAAGTGTGAAGAAAGATTCCATAGGTTGAAGAATCTTCTCACGAGTGCACTAGTATTGAAGGTTGCAGACCCAGAGAAAGATTTTGTGGTATGTACCGATGCATGCGGACAAGGACTTGGAGGAGTCCTTATGCAGGACAACCACATGATATGTTATGAGTCAAGAAAGCTGAAAGTGCATGAGAAGAACTATGCCACTCATGATCTAGAGCTTGCGGCCATAGTACATGCTCTCAAGATGTGGATACATTACTTGACGGGTAGAAGATTTGAACTCAGAACATATCACTATGGACTGCAGTATTTGTTTGATCAGCCTACTCTGAATGCTAGGCAAGTGAGATGGCTGGATTTTTTATGTGGATTTGATTTTGAAATCAAGCACATAAAAGGAAAAGAAAACAAGGTAGCTGATGCACTCAGTAGGAAGGCATAGGAAATGGATGTGGCATCTCTTAGTATTTTCCAATCAGATTTGAGGTGGCAGATTATCAATCATGTTGCGGGAGATGAATTGTACGAACAGGTAAAAGACAAATTGTAGCAGCAAAGTCTTGAGAAAAAGTATGAAGGATATAAATTGGAAGAAGATGGACTTCTCACCTACAAAGGCATAATTTATATCCTGAATATAGCAGATTTGAGGAGAGTTGTTATGGATGAAATCCATCAAGCTCCATATTCTGGTCACCCAGGATACCAGAAGACAATTTCTACCACTAGAAAGCAATACTTTTGGCCAGGAATGAAAAAGGACAGGGATGAGTACATTTCAAGGTGCATGAAATGTCAACAGGTAAAGGATGAGCATCAACATCCAGCAGGTTTTTTGCAGCCTTTGCCAGTTTCAAAATGGAAATGGGAAGTTATTTCCATGGATTTTATTACAGGATTGCTGATGACTTGGAGACAACATGACTCCATCATGGTTGTGGTAGACAAGTTGACAAGGGCAGCGCATTTTATACCAGTAAAGTCTACGCATAAGACATATGATATTGCAAAGATCTTGATGAAGGATATTTTCAAATTGCATGGGTTGCCGAAGGCAATAGTCTCTGACAGAGATGTCAAGTTCACTTCCAATTTTTGGAAGGGGTTGTTTGCAGAGTTACGTACAAAACTAAAATTCAGCACTACCTACCATCCTTAAACATATGGGCAGATAGAGAGAGTCAATCAGGTGCTTGAAGATATGCTTCACATGTATGGGATGGAAAAACCAACCAAGTGGGAAGATTACTTGCACTTGGTAGAGTTTGCTTACAATAATGGACAACAAGCATCCTTGGGGATGAGTCTGTATGAAGCTTTGTATGGAAGAAGGTGTAGGACACCAGTGACTTAAGATAACCCAGTGAACAGGATTGTGCTTAGACCTGAACTACTCAAGGAAATAGAGCAAGAGGTTGTAAAGATTAGGCAGAATCAAAAGCAGCATAGGACAGACAGAAAATCTATGTAGATAAGCATAGGAAGAACAGAGAGTTCAGTGTTGGGGATCACGTGTACCTCAGAGTGAGGGAAAAGAAGAGTTCCTTGAAGCTTGGGAGTTGTGCCAAGCTGTCACCGAGATACTGTGGGACATTTGAAGTGATTGAATGAATAGAGCTTGTTGCATATAAACTTGCATTGCCTGCTAGTACTAGAGCTCATAATATTTTTCATGCTTCTTTGCTTAAGAAATATGTACATGATCCTAACCATTTGATAAATTGGGATGTGATTCAGGTGGAACCCAAGGGAGAGTTTCGAATCGAGCCAATGCGTATCCTCTATAGGAAGGTTACAATGCTCCGAAACCGAGCCATAGGGCATGTAAAGGAGCAATGGGAGCACTACAGACCTCAAGAGGCTACGTGGGAGCTAGAGGATGCCATGCGATTGACACATCCATTTTTTTTCAATTTTGTGAAACACTGAGGCGATACCAGTGTATCATTTTGTTCAGTTTTTTAAAGCACTGAGGACAGTGCTATTGAAGGTGGAGGGGAACGTAACATCCCCGGTTTTGACCCCGATGCACTAAATATACATGATATATATATATATATATTGTAATTAACCATGGTGTGGAGCTAAAGGCCAAGGCCCCACCATCAATTTGGTTTTGTTATGTTCAGCAATTGGAATTGTCACCGATCGTATATCGGGACATACGGCACATATTAACATTATGGCATCATGTAGCTATGCATTTTAATTAAATAACCCAACCAACTATGTTCACTGTGACTAAAATTGAGAAGGGGCATGATTCCTAAGGATATGGGGGGGGATGATAAACCTTGAGCCCATGGGGGGAAAAGCCATGTGTCATCACCCTATTTGTTTTGCTCACCTTCCCTTGTCTCATCCAACCACCACTTTAATGTTCTGTTGAGTTGTTGAGACAGTTATTGCTGGAAGTAGAGGGTGGCAGGACTGTCAGTATTTGCCACACACTCACTCCACCAGCTGTCTCTCCACCTTCACGTGGGTAAGGGAACCATCACTATGCCACTCTCTTGGCTGTTGGGTTCACTCTCACGCAGGGATGTGCAGGGGGGCTGTTCATCTTCCTCACGTAGAGCTGAGTTAAGAAGGGGTGTGATTTCTTGTTTGGGGGTTCTCCTTTCTCTCTCTGACATTGTTTACCAGTCTGTGGTTGTGTTCTTTCCTCCTGATCATACATAGAGTCGGTGTTTTTGTCTCCACCATTGCAAGACTATGAAGGATTGCTATGGTTTTTTGTTGTTGTTCACGGGCTTTTGTTTTCCATATTTTGTTGGTTGCGATATCCCTTGTGAATTAGTTGTTGTAGGTTGCATGTTTTCCTTCTACCCAGGTTGAGAGATTGTTTACTCTTCCACTTTCAGGTTGAGTAACTTTGGTTTGTCATTTTATTGTTGAGCTAAGTCCATGGTTTTAACCACACTATTTGATTGCTGTGAGTTCACCTACATTTTATTGGCTGTGTTCTCTCTCACATTTTGGGAGCAGTTGTAGGTTACCATGGAGTCGTTTTTTCCATGATAGGGCCAATAACGACTCAAGCATGGTTTTCCCCTGTTAAAGCTCAAATAGTTATTTGGCTATATGCATGGAATGGTTTTGTCCACGTACTGGATTGGAGTGGTGAATGAGGGGCCTGAGGTTCTTGATAAACCTGGTGGGTTGAGAACCACACAAATAGAGCTATTGAGTTGGATTTCTTCTCCACAACCCTTGAATAGCACTGGAAGGGAGATCAGGGTCTGAGGGACTATGTTGCAGAGAAAGGACTGATTTCCTTGTGTTGGGTGTGTGTGGGTGTTCTAGAAGCTAGGCTGGTTCTGGTGTCGGTGTCTGTAGCTCTTCAATGAGCTCACCAACTTAGCATTTAGCTTTCCCCAGCTCCTGAATGGCCTGATAAAACCAACTTGGTTGGCTTGGATGATCCGTTGTTCATTTGATAAACCCAACTGTGTTGGCTTGGATGAACTGTGTACCCTTGTGGTGTTGTTATCCTTGGCTATGTGTAAGCCTGCTAGTTCTGTATTCCTTAGGGGAATCATGCCCTGCTAGGGGGTGGCAGTGTTGCTGAGATATTAAAGAGCATGCGGCCTATTGTTGGGTGGAACGTTGCAGTGATGTAGCTGGTTGTGGAACAATTTCTCTATAAGATAAGTACTCTTGCCTAACTTGCGTCTGCAATCACATTTACCATTGATGAAGGATGATATACATGTTGAATGTTGAATTATATATGAATGCATGTTGCTTTGCTTCTGCTATGTATATGAATGATTAATGCTTCGTAATATGTTTTATGCTTTTAAGTATCATCCCTCAGCACTATATGTATGTATGTCAATGTTCATGGGGGCTAGATGCCTGTATGTTTAGTGTTTAGTAGCGTCCTCTTGTCCAGTCGGAGGGTCGGGGACGTGACATTTTGAACATTCCGACAACGTTGAAACATACATGCTTATAATAGCTTGTTGTTGAAATGTTATTACTTCCAATGTCATGTATCTTGAGCAATTATTTAATAAAATAACTAAAGTCATGTAAATAAAATTCCATATAAACATGAGCCAAAAATCAACCTTTTAATAGAATATAAGACATAAAATAATAAAAACAATTATGAAAATAACAAGGCAATATAAAGCTAATGAAAGAATATACATTAATGAATAATTACACTGTAAATTTGAAAACAAGGTACAAGGGTTTTTTTTGTTTTAAAGAAAAAAGAAAACATAGGGTTTATTTAGGGTTGGAACTCGATTACTAACACTTCTCATTGTAAATAGAAATAAAACATGTCTTTCACTCTTTCAAAGTTATTCATTTGATTCAGTAAAAACCAATGTTAATTCTCGTTGTAATTATCATAAAACTCAATTATGATTTTGTCGTTTTTGAAGTTATACATAATTTGACTTTATAAAATTATTTGTTGCTTCTCGTGGGCATGTAATGAGAATCTCATGTCAAAATAGAATGATTCATTTTATTAATGATAATTTATAATATAAATAATATGCTTTTACTAAAGTGACCTATAGCATAGAAAATTATCCAACCCTTATCACCTTTGATGAGAGTCTATGTTTCTACTAGGGAGTAAAGACTGCATACCCTTAATTTGCACCCCACAACCGTTTCTTGTTAGCAACCTCCATAGATTGACTCATGACATCACCAAACCCTATAAAGGTATACCATATATATCCCTACCTAGTACAAACACAGGGAGTTTTCAAAAGTAGGGAAAGTCTACAGCTCTCGCTAACAATACTTATGTAACATACTTTTCATTGAGTCCCTACCCATATGAAGGCTTGAATACCAAGGATAGCCATCATTCCAACTCACGTCTAGGAACAAAAGTATTAAATAAAACTATCAAATAATAAAAAGTAATCATAATCATGCATCATATTACTTAGAACGAGACTTTTAGTGTTTTGACCCCATCTTGCATCTACAAAAAAATTAACCTCTTAGATTTCATTGTATTTGTGGGTTCACATTCGACATCTAAGTAGTGCACAATAATAATTAAGAATGCCAATACACATGTATCATGTAATTTTGATCCAAATTCATTAATCATAATATTCATATTTCCCTTTTACATAATAATAGTTTGAGGTAAAAAACCATGTAATATGCATGACCATTTGGAGCAAACCATAACATACTAATAAGGATATTTTGAAGATTCTCTCATGAGCTATGTTCATATAAATATATTCTATCATAATGAACTTGCATAATATCTAATCAAAGAACGTTAACATGAGTCATCCATTAATACATCTACTAAATAAATATTATGTTATTGAACACGTCAGAAGTCCTCAATGTAAAAATATGAAATCTAAAGGTGTTTCGATGTAATGTCCCCAAAATTTGAAAAAAAAAATTATTTGGCTAGTTAATTACTACATGAAATGGACATCCACTTATCTTATGCGGAATGTGTCAAACTTTGTTCACGAAACTGAAATGTCGTAAGTTGTTCTTACCTTCTTCTAGATGTATTCCTCGATGTGGTTATTAATGTGAATCTATAATGTATTTAAGTTACTTGATCTAGTTTAGATGGTTACACCATTTATTAATTACATTTTATTAATTACTTCTTATCATGTATTTATATGTATGTGTATACAATTTATTGCTTACTGATTATAAGTTTTGGTTACTGGTTTATGGAAAATCCTGACTGAACTTGTACTAACAAGGGGTGGAGTGGTGGGTCTTGTATCCCTTGTAGGATGACTTAGAGATGTGACTGGTTTTCACTTGACGTTATAGGGTTTACTTTGCTCATATTGTACTAATGCATCTCCTTATTTGTTTAGTGTAGGTGCGCTAGGTGACGTAAAAATTGTGACGACAACCAAATAATGACATGCTACCTATGCTGAACTTCTTCATTTCCTTTGAAGACAACATGACCAAAGTCCTATCCTAACATATCTTATTATGGTTGTTAGCATTATCATTTACACACAGCTAGATTTATTTATACTTATGTCTAAACTAGTTACCATTATCAGTAGTGCAAACATGGGGTTTTAGTGCATAAGGAAATTCAATACCAGATCGTGTTTTGGGTTTTATGGACTATATACATGGGGATAAAAATGCACGTAGTGGTAGACATGGTGGCGGAGTAAATTCTCCTTGGGAATTTGGGGTCTCAAGCCCTAAATTTGGACTATCGTTGAGGTATGATTCATTTGGAATTTTGTTGGGTGAGCTCTGTTCATCTCTCTTGTCTATATCAAGGCATGAGGTATGGCTTGTATATTCATTTTGGAAGTTATTCCCTTCACCTTGTTTTCAATGTTGTTTATTGTTGTTTTGGTTTGAAGGATTGGCACACTTCTCACATCTCATTTTCCTTTGTTTGCAGGTAGCAGGATTCCCTTGCGTGGGTCGTGGGTGTTCTTTGGTTGGCGATGCATTACCCTTAATGGGCAAGCCTTGGATAGAAAATCCTATACTTGTTCCTCTGCATATGGGTGTTTTGATAGAGCTTTAAGCTCATCATTTGGATGAATGAATACTTTCCTGTTTTAGAGGTTTCGACTATGTATGGGTATGTTGTAAATTATGAAAAATCATCTAGAGATGCATATACAGTTTAGGGTTTTTGTTGTTGGGTTTGGGTTTGGTGCCTTCGAACCATGACTATCATGATTCTGATCTCTAATAATTTTGGGTTGATATTTTTAACTTTTGACCATGATGATTAATGTAGACTCTACGTTTTATTTAAAATGTTGGGTTTCAAAAATGGTGACAGTGCCATTGATTGCAATGGTGCATTAGATTAGAAACATGAATGTCTAAATTATATATATAATTTATAGTGGTAAATTGCATGCATTCACTACTGTATGTAAATCATGGATGATTCTTGCTTGGAAATGTCTGACGTTGACTAAATTAGTTGTCTATAATTTAACTTCTCATTTGGGTATTTACAAAGTTGTTTGGCTTTAGAGTCGTGCCATTGCTGGAAGTGGCACTCTTTCCTTTTAGGTTAGCGACTGTGTAGATATTAGTGAAATGTTTATTTTATGATGATTTATGATTCTGTTACTTGCATGAGCATTAATTTTTGGGGATGGCCATGAACTATGGGTAATCCTTGCGAAATTGATGTCATTGATATGCTTAGCGTAGATAGTGGGTTTTATGGCTTATGGTAATGGATTATTTGTTTGTTTCTTGGGCATGAGCCACAAAATGATTACATCGTATAATTTGGGGTTTATATTACTTGTGTGGAAAAATATTGAAATGATTACAATGTGTCTATTTTGTTGGAATTTAGTGTATGGAAATTTGACAGGGAAACAAATTCAATATGTGGTAAATGGTTCTCATATTTAAATGTTAATAGCATAGAATGTTTGTAATAATGGTAAGTTATTTCAGTGTTGATAAACTTTGGCGAATCGAAACCTACAACATTCGATGTTGGTCATGGTTGTAATATAACCCTTATTTTTTAAAATGTGAGCTTCGTAGGATTCGATCCTGGGCTACGTATTTTGTAAAGGATTACGCGTGTCATTTTTTTTTTGCATGAATGCCAACAAGACTCGATATTGTAACCTCTTGATTTATACGATATATGTTAATGTACTTTTTATTTATGTTATGGTTGATTCTTTATAATGTTGGTAAAAGTATTTGGTTCTTATTTATTTAATTCATACCTACACACCTTAGAGGTCTTGTTTTATAAAATGGAAATGATTTGTTATAGTTTAGTTTTAAGATATTTTAATTGAAGTGTTAGCCATTTATATTTATGTTAAAATTTTCTGCATAGAGATTAGGCTAATACTATAGATAATAGTTTAGTTTATATATAATTTATATGAGCTCGCTGGAAATATGAAATCTACCAGCCAAGATAGGATATAGGTATTGTTTTTAATTAGTTCTAGGTTTTGGAACTTGAATTTATAGATAGGAAATAAATTTCAGAAATGAAATAGAAAACAAAATCCTCCAATAGACAACCCTAATGGTGCTTATCTCATTATGAATAAAATATATTAGAATAGCTTGGTAAAATAGAAAAAGATAACCTAACCTTTGATAAAAGTAATATATCTGCTAATAAGCATTGAGTTCAACCTGCAAGTGAAGAAAGCAGAAACGTAGAAAAGATAAACTAGCTTATAGAAGACAGTTACTAAAAGAGATAATTCCAAATTCAATCTACTCCAAATAATAAAACTTGTGTAATTTGAAAGAGAAAAATCAAGAACCTCGTACCTGCAAGATGAAGTTTTTTAATGGCTGAAAAATCCCGCACACTCAAATACCCAGCATTAACAAATTCATAGATAGCTATTACCTCTGTTTAGATAACTGGATAACTTGAGAACTACCACGTTCCACCCAACCATGACCCGGAACTATTACTAGTTTCAATATGAGTCCCACCGAGCTAGTTCCAACATGAAAGTAGCTTAGAACTCCTGGGATAAGGCTTCCCTATCTGGGATATCAGGTTCTAATTCAATTCTCCTTTTTCCTCGTAGGAATAATGTTCTCCAAGAACTCTATTGAGAATAATCAGGTACAATTATGGAATAAAAAAAAGATATTCAAGCCTCTCTTTGGATTGGTTTTTTATAGGAAGACTTTTCAGTCCAAGGGGCAGTTAAATCAAGAATCATTTGATTTCTTGAATTAACATTTTTTATTTAACTTAGGTATTTTTAATATTTAACTTAGGAGTTTTTGACTTGTTCCTATTTGGACTTTTGTAGGGGTTTTAATATTTAATTATCATTAGTAATAATAATAACATATTGATCCTTTCTTTATTACTTATAGCTACTAGTATTATTACTATGCTTACTCATAAAGCAGGATCCCTAAACATATGACACTTTTCTTTTACCTTAGTCACATTCTTTAAGAAGGCCTTCAGGTAGGGGTTAGGTCATGTAGGTTAGGAAACTCTAAACCTCCTTGCATGTTGGATTCCCTTGTATAACATGGTAGTTCTTCAGTACTTGATGAGATACAAAAATCTGAAATTTCATTTAATCACTTAAAAATAAGTCATATGAGATCAATGTTTTATTCGAGTCGCTTTCCCTCGACATATTAATTCTTTTCAGTAACTCCTAACACTTATCCAGAGCCCATGATCAATGCTAAAAACAGGGAGTTACAAATTTAATGCAATTCCAGAGCTCCTCGCTAAATATTAATGCTAGGATGTACATGTAGGATACACGAAGGGATGCAATGGCCAAGGATCTGATGTTCCAGAGCTTATGCTCAACATCAACTTGGAAAGCTCCAAGGCTTATGTCTAACACTTCCAATTTTATCTTTTCATGTGTTTCAGAGCTTCAGGATCAACACAAATGTTTCATAACTCATGTGTTCCAGAGCTTCTCACTCAACAAAAATATAGATATTCATGTGCTCCAGAGCTTCTCGCTCAACACAAAACATCAAATACCCATGTGTTCTAGTGCTCCTCTCTCAACACAAAACATGTCATCAATTATGTGCTTCAGGGTCCACGCCAAACACATGAAATCATATATAAAACATATGCAATTGGATTACACCCAATATATCAAACAAATTATCATGTTCATGTGCAGTGGGGTCTTAGGCCCAATATACCAATTTAAAATATCAAAGTAACATCACAAGCAAAGGGGCTTATGCCCATAAGTGTTAGGTCAAAATTGAGGATATTAAATCCATATCTGCGTAGAACAACATTGTCCTTGATTTTATAGGGAATCAGAATAAAATCATGAAACAAGGCAGGGTAAGACTTTCTCATTGTGGCTTCATTCTCCCAAGTATCCTTATCGGCTTCGAAGTGATTCCATTGCACTTTCAACTCGAATATGGTGCGCTTCTTGAACTGTACCTCTCTCTTGTCCAATATATGAAGAGGTTCATGGGAAAACTCCCCTTTAGGTTCCACCTGTAATAAGGACCAATAAATCACATATTTAGTATCATAAACATATGTCTTTAATAAAGATGCATGGAAAACATTATGGACTCTTATGTGAGCGAGTAATGCTAGTTCATATGCCACTGGTCCTCTCTTGGACAATATCTCAAAGCACCCACAAAATCTAGGTGCTAACTTACCACACATTCCCAAGCTCAACAAGCTTTGTTTTCCTTTTACTTTCAAGTAAACATGGTCGCCTATTTGATAATATTTATCTTTTATTTTCTTATCCACATAAATTTTTGAGTGGTCTTGTCAAAACCCCAAAATTTAGAAAAATTTAAAACTTTTAAAATAACAAATAATCACATTAAAAATAGTTATTAACTGGATGATTAGTTCATGCTATATAATCTATTACTGAATTAGTTATTTCAATACTCTGTGTTATGTAAAAGTATTCTTTGCAGCTACTGATTACTTTTCTGTTTGCAACAAAAGGTGATTTGTCGTAGAGGGCTGGGCTTACTTAGCTTTCGAGCTAACGCAACTGTTTTCTTTTATTACAGATAAACAGGTAAGAAGTATGGTTCGATGCTAACAAGTCTTTACAGTTCATATTTCTGCATATAATTTTCTTAGTAAAAGTTTATATATGCTAGACAGAGAAGTCATACTTCCCAAGGTAAAATCTTGCTTTTTCTGCTATAAATTTTTCTTTGGAATTTAATGCTAAAGAAATGCATTTTCATAAACACATAGTAGAAGACTATACCATGCAGGGTCATGAGACTTAGTGGATTCACATGTACGAACAACTTAACTGTCTTCTCCTGAAAATATAAGTACAAGAACTTATATACAATTTATTTACCTAACAGCTTATTATAGAAGAAGATCATAGCTTCATAGTTTAATTAAAGAATGTTTATGACTATTACCAGGATGAGTTATCGCTATTCATAAACATCTACTTTATTTAGTTAAGACAACTAAAAAAAATTCGAAATATATATAAACTTAAAGAAACACCATTTGTTTGTATATATTTTCATACATCAAGGAGTAGATAGGTTTATTATCCTCTTTTGAAAACATTCTAGTGGCCATCATGGTTGTAATCTATGACAGCTAAACACTATCATAAACTATTACCTTATTACTCTTTAAAACACATACCAAACCTTAGGCTTGAGTGCACTATGCTTTGGTATAAACCATATAACTCTATGATCATAACAATGGTCTAACTACAACAATACGTAGCTTGGAAAATATTTAGCGAAACATAAAATACTATGATCATAACGATGAACTTAAACTTCATCAATACATAACATGGAATATATATTAAACAATACATAATATGGAATATATATTAAACAATACATATTAAACAATATGTATATACCATATAAAACCTTATGTAGCATGCAGTCTATATATATATTAGACTTAATAATTTCAACAATCCATATGCTATACATTATGTATATGCATCGTGCTAATAACTAACATATAAAACAATACGATTGTATCATTAGACTAAAGCTCAAACCTACGTAGCATGGAAATGCATAAACTCTATGCAAATGATGCGTTATTGCAAACAATGATGTAGGTATATACCAAGGTGTAAGGCTTCCATAAGAACATTCCAGCGATGATTTTGGTTGATTAAAATCATAGGCCGTGGACTTTGGAGTGAAACAATACTTATGGAAATTATTAAAACATTACGTGGACGCATATCAACCTTTCCTTGGCATTATAAATGGTTGAAAGAACCCTAGCTCTTCATTCCTCTTCGCCCTTGGGCCCTTTGGCCGCTCTGCATCTTCTTCGGACCACCTCTGCCATTGTGTTGATCCCCACCGCATCCCTTGGTGGCTCGGCTCCTCGCGAGCTCTGCCACTGGAACGTGAGGGTTAATAAGTTATAAACTTGCTTGATGCTATCTTAAAGCTTCGCCGTTGTTGGTTGCTTGGTTCCATACAAATCCTGCTCCTCTAGTATTGCGAGAGGGTTTTATACCTTCTGATTAACATGGCCATTGCTATCTGCAGGCTGTAAGTTAAAAAGGTGGAGAGAAAAAGTTGCAGCTGTAGGGTTTGTACTTCTTTGGTGAAATCGTTGTGGGGTTTCTTTCATACTCCTGGAAGTTGCATGAGTTAGCACCATTATCTTGCTATCGAATGGTACCTCTTACAGGAACTGATCACGGCTTCGCTGAGAGGGACATCATCTGTATAGGTAACCGCTTACTGTTTTATTGTTTTTAAATACAATAAAAGTATATTATCCAAATCTCTTTTATATAAAAAGCTAACAGCCAAAATGCTATCGTGTTCTTGACAGGTGAACTTGCTATTCATCTTCGCTTGCACGAGAACAAGGGTTATGGCTTCCAAGACCACGGTAAGCCTTGGTTCTTCCACGGCTCATCATCTTTGTCTGCAACCTTTACAATATTTCGCTGGTTTGATCGTTGCAGCTCTGGTTGACCTTTACGGTTGTTGGGTTATATGTTTTTACAGTTTTTAATACTATGGGTAAAAACCCTAGCTCTTAAAAAGAGCCATTCGGTCCGTGAATGTAAACCCTGTTTTGAAGTTAATGTTTGGTTTTTAAAACCCTTACAGGCTATAAGCCTTGCGTTCCTATTTCCAGTAAATTATACAGGCTACACGCCTTTATATAAATATATTTCTGTACAGCTATGGTTAATAAATAAAACAAGTTGCAGGTGTTCTGCTGTTTAAAAGTAAAAGGGGTTAGGGTTTTTACCCCCCGGTTATAAGAAATATTTGAAACTGTTTCTCTCTCTTTTGTATCTGTCCTTAAAGCAGTATTGGAAGGAATGAGTAAAAGAATACTTGTAGTGTTTTGTTTATTAACCCAGCCGTAAGGAAATTATTAATAATTTTTCCTTTTATTAGATAATTTTTTTGTTAATGAGACATTGGTCTCATTATGTTATTAATTTACCCTCGGTGGTATAAATGCATTTCCTCTTGTTTTAAATCTTAAATAATAAATAAACTTCAAGCTTATACAGCCTTAAAAGTAACCCTAAAGAGTCATTGTCTTATTTTTATAAATATTATTTATTTTACAATAAAATATATGTTTAGGGTTTTAACCTTATTATACAGTTTTTAAATAGTATCGTCTCGTGTTTGGATATAATATAGTAATAATATTATTCTTTGATATATATAGGTAAAAATCATTACCCTAAAGACTAAGCTCGTTATATGAGCAAACCTGTTAGTTACCTTTGATTTTAAAAACATCTCAGTTATTTAAATAAATGAAATTGTTGTATAGAGTTGTTGTCAGATTAAAATACATGAATTAATCTATGGATTGCTTATAATGTAATACCTTGTTAAAAAGTAGGGTTTGTTTTTAATTTCATATCTGAGTATATAAATAAATAGTGTTTTACTTTTCTTAGATTATGATGGATAATGTATATTGTATAACCGTGTTATTACAATAATAATTACTAACAATAGAATTAGTAATCTTACTCTTAGTTGACTTATTAGATTCTCTATTTGTTTAACTTAATTGTTTTTATATTTAAAAAAAACATTATTTTAATGCTCATCTATTGTAATCTTTTAATTAACACTAACATATTTTAATAACATTTATTTACTTTATGAAAACATATTAAAAGATTAGTTTATAAATATTTTATTATTTATATTCTCTGTATTAATATACTAGGTTTCTATATATATATATATATATATTATTATACTACTTGTATAACATCATGTTACATCGTAAATACTATAATATAATACTACTTCTTAATATTACCATGATTATCGTTTTAATATGATATACCCATTATTTGGTTTTAATGTTTGAATATTTCTTTATAGTACTTTAACTAATAATAAAGTAATTTTTATATAGTATCTATATAAATACTTGTATATAGAATAGCATCTATTTACCAGATTTAAAATAAGAATAACAGTTATGAAAATATACCTTAACCTAGCTGAAATAAATGAGTGTACAGTAACTTGGAAAATTTGCATTCTTTTGCTAAAAATATAGTCTGTTACAGAAAGGATTTAACTTGTAACATCAATTAACTAAATAACAGATACGTGCTTATGTTCTTCTGTGAGTAATGTTTTCATTTTAACTCTATAAAACTGAATTCCTTTCAAGATAGAAGAACAATCATAATTTAACTGCAAAAATAGTTGGACTATCTTCCATTTTCTTTTACTGCTAGTATTTTTCATAAAACAAGGTTACAGTACTAAATATTTTTAAGCTGTAGAAAGATAGCTAATGAATTAAACAGAAAGACATTTGTGTTAGCTGCAAGTAAAATAGGGAACTCAGTTCAGAAGATTACTACTTCTCAACACTGAGACACTATGCTAGAGTACGGTCTGGTGATACCAGATGTGGAAAAACACAGTGAATACTAATAGGTTTAATTACTAGTATTCTGAAGTACTTAACTTTACTGAACTAACTATTTACTCAGACATATAAATAATCATAACATTCATCTATTTATACTCAGAAAAACATAAAGAAATGAATGAAGAACCTGTTTAATGCTGTGGACAACAACAGTGTTTGAGGATGCTGCCACTTGTATTTTTCCTTTCCACCTAGTTCCATCCACCAGTTTGACTAGTAACCTCTTTTAACAGCTCTCCCATGTTGTTGTCTCCATAATTTATTTATTATTAATAAAATATTTTGAATTACACTCCATAACTGTTGACTCTGCTGAGTCATCAATCCCTACTTAGGATTAAGTTTAACATAATGTCTCAGAAATAAAATAAAACAAATTACATAATTTTACAAAAATTGGGGTATGTGACATACACACCCCCTTAAAATGTAACATCGTCCTCGATGTTACTTATTCTTCTTCTTCAGGAACCTCCTGGAACAGATTCGGGTATGCTTCCCGCATCTTGCTTTCCAGTTCCCAAGTAGCTTCTTCAGTACTAAGGTGCTTCCATTGCACCTTCAGCTGTCCAATTGTGCGGTTTCGCAGAGTAATCTCCCTCCTCCCGAGAATACAATCTGGTTCCACCAGAACTTCCCCTTCTGGTTCTACCTGTACAACGTTCCAGTCAATCACATGAGTAGCATCATGTACATACTTTTTCAGAACAGAAATATGAAAAACATTGTGCACTTTTAAATTAGGTGGTAACGCTAACTGATAAGCAACTTGACCAACTCTAGATAAAATTTCAAACGGACCACAGTAACGTGGTGCTAATTTTGCACAACTCCCCAACCTTAGGGAGATTTTCTTTGGTCTTACCTTGATGAACACATGCTCACCCACCTGGAACTCTTAAGGAGTTCTTTTCAGATCTGCTTGACTCTTTTGCCGATCTTGGGCAACCTTCAAGTTCTCTTGCACCTGTTTAACAATCTGTTCCATTTCTTTTAATAATTTGGGCGCCAACACTAATCTATCTACTGGATTATTCCAGGAGATAGGAGTGTTACATTTACGCCCATACATAATTTCAAAAGGGCTGAACTTAGCTGAAGATTGATAGCTGTTATTATATGCAAATTCTGCTAAATGCAAATAATCCTCCCACTTACCAGGCTGATCCTTAACATACATTCTTAACAGATCTTCCAACACTTGGTTAGCTCTTTTAGTCTGTCCGTCCGTCTGAGGATGGAAAAAGGTGCTGAAATTCAGAGTGGTGTTTAATCCTTTGAATAGGGATTTCGAGAAATTCGCAGTGAATTTAGGATCACTGTCTGAAATAATAACCTTCGGCACACCATGTAGCCGAAAAATCTGTTTTAAGAAAATGTCTGCTATATTTGCAGCCTTAAAAGTGGTTTTAACAGGAATAAAATGTGCTACTTTAGTTAATTTATCCACTACCACCATAATTGAATCATTCTGATTTTGATTTCTGGGTAATCCAGTGATGAAATCTAAGCTGATTATTTCCCACTTCCAGCTAGGAATAGGAAAAGGTTGCAATAACCCAGCTGGATGTTGATGTTCTGTCTTAACTTGCTGACAGTTCAAACATCTAGCTATATACTCAGCTGTTTTAGATTTCATGTTAGGCCAGAAATAATCTTTTCTCAACATAGTGACAGTTTTCTGGTAGCCTGGATGCCCTGAATAAGGGGTTTTATGCACTTCATCCAGAATCAACAATTTAATTTTAGACACATTTGGTACATACAGTCTGTCCTTAAACAGTAAAAATCCATCTTTATTTAAACTATACCCTTTAGTTAAACTTTCTATGGGTTCTCCCTTAGCTGTAGCTTGTAACTTTTGATAAATTTCATCAAATTTTATATTTTCAGTTAGCTGTTCATTCAAATCAAAATTATAAGTACTGATTGCTGTTGTAAAATTCAATTTTGCATTTCTGCTCAAAGCATCAGCTACTTTATTTTCTTTCCCTTTTATATGTTGAATTTCGAAATCGTATTCACTTAGGAAGGCTAACCATCTGGCTTGCCTTGAATTTAAGTTAGGCTAATCTAAAAGGTATTTTAAACCCTTGTTATTAGTCATTAAAGTAAATTTTCTGCCTATTAAGTGGTGTCGCCACATTTTCAAGGCATGAATAACAGCAGCCAGCTGATCTAAATCGTAAGTGGCATAATTATTTTCATGAATCTTTAGCTTCCTGGACTCATAGGCAATAACATGCCCATCCTGAGTCAGTACTCCGCCTAGACCGTCATTACAAGCATCTGTGCAAACCACAAAATCCTTATTGGGATCTGCTATTCTTAAAATTGGCGCAGTTGTTAATAAAGTTTTTAATTTCTTAAAGCTTTCTTCACATTTTACGTTCCAATCGAATTTCTTGCCTTTCTTTTGCAAGGAATTGATTGGGTTGGCTATCTTAGAAAAACCTTCTATGAATCTCCGGTAATAACCGGTGATCCCCATGAAAGACCTAAGATCTGTTACGTCTTTTGGTACTGGCCATTCTTCTATTGCCCTGATCTTTTCAGGATCCACATATATCCCTTCCTTAGTCACGACGTGACCTAAGTACTAGATTTCATCTCTAAAGAAATCACATTTACTGAACTTCGCGAAGAGTTGTTGCTCTCGCAGTTCTTGTAAAACTATCCGCAAATGCTCTTTATGTTCTTCTTCATTTTTAGAGTAGATCAAGATGTCATCAATGAATACAACAACAAACTTGTCTAAGTATTTATGCATTATGTTGTTCATTAGACACATAAAGACGGCCGGGGCATTAGTAAGCCCAAATGGCATTACGACAAATTCATAATGTCCATATCTAGTTCTGAAAGTTGTCTTAAATATGTCTTCTTCTTTAATTCTCACCTGATGATAGCCTGATCTCAGGTCTATCTTAGAGAACACCGTAGCTCTGCGTAGCTGATCGAACAGATCGTCTATGTGGGGCAACGGATACCTGTTTTTAATTGTCATTTTATTAAGCTTACGGTAATCTATGCAGAGTCGCATAGTACCGTCTTTCTTTTTAACAAAAATTACTGGTGCTCCCCAAGGGGATACATTAGGACGTATATATTTCTTATCGATTAGTTCCTTTAACTGTGTTTTTAATTCGTTAAGTTCCAGAATATTCCTGAACACTTCCTTACTGTTTTCCCTCTTTCCTCAATAAAATTCCTGAATAACATTCACCTGAATGAATTCTCTCTGGAATAAAATTTGAGCAGTCTGAGCTCTCTTCATTGAGTACTTTTAAAGATTGCCTAGGTCTTAGTTGGGTTAACTGTCATTTAATGAGCCACCTGCTCACATTCCACTTTCTTGGGGAATCATGACCCCAATTATAGGGAAGTTGCCACCTGCAACTTAGTAAGTGTTTGAGGATGCTTCCACTTGTCTTTTGCCTTTCCACCTAGTTCCATCCACCAGTTTGACCAGTAACCTCTTTTAACAGCTCTCCCATGCTGTTGTCTCCATAATTTATTTATTATTAATAAAATATTCTGAATTACACTCCATAACTGTTGACTCTGCTGAGTCATCAATCCCTACTTAGGATTAAGTTTAACATAATGTCTCAGAAATAAAATAAAACAAATTACATAATTTTACAGAAATTGGGGTATGTGACATACACACCCCCTTAAAATGTAACATCGTCCTCGATGTTACTTATTCTTCTTCCTCATGAACCTCCTGGAATAGATTCGGGTATGCTTCCCGCATCTTGCTTTCCAGTTCCCAAGTAGCTTCTTCAAGACTAAGGTGCTTCCATTGCACCTTCAGCTGTCCAATTGTGCAGTTCCGCAGAGTAATCTCCCTCCTCCCAGGAATACAATCCCGTTCCACCAGAACTTCCCCTTCTGGTTCTACCTGTACAACGTTCCAGTCAATCACATGAGTAGCATCATGTACATACTTTTTTAGAACAGAAATATGAAAAACATTGTGCACTTTTAAATTAGGTGGTAACGCTAACTGATAAGCAACTTGACCAACTCTAGATAAAATTTCAAACAGACCACAGTAACGTGGTGCTAAATTTGCACAACTCCCCAACCTTAGGGAGCTTTTCTTTGGTCTTACCTTGATGAACACATGCTCACCCACCTGGAACTCTTTAGGAGTTCTTTTCAGATCTGCTTGACTCTTTTGCCGATCTTGGGCAACCTTCAAGTTCTCCTGCACCTGTTTAACAATCTGTTCTATTTCTTTTAATAATTCGGGCCCAAACACTAATCTATCTACTGGATTATTCTAGGAGATAGGAGTGTTACATTTACGCCCATACATAATTTCAAAAGGGCTGAACTTAGCTGAAGATTGATAGCTGTTATTATATGCAAATTCTGCTAAATACAAATAATCCTCCCACTTACCAGGCTGATCCTTAACATACATTCTTAACAGATCTTCCAACACTTGGTTAGCTCTTTTAGTCTGTCCGTCCGTCTGAGGATGGAAAGAGGTGCTGAAATTCAGAGTGGTGTTTAATCCTTTGAATAGGGATTTCGAGAAATTCCCAGTGATTTTAGGATCCCTGTCTGAAATAATACCTTCGGCACACCATGTAGCCGAAAAATCTGTTTTAAGAAAATGTCTGCTATATTTGCAGCCTTAAAAGTGGTTTTAACAGGAATAAAATGTGCTGCTTTACTTAATTTATCCACTACCACCATAATTGAATCATTCTGATTTTGATTTCTGGGTAATCCAGTGATGAAATATAAGTTGATTATTTCCCACTTCCAGCTAGGAATAGGCAAAGGTTGCAATAACCCAGCTGGATGATGATGTTCTGTCTTAACTTGCTGACAGTCCAAACATCTAGCTATATACTCAGCTGTTTCAGATTTCATGTTAGGCCAGAAATAATCTTTTCTCAACATAGTGACAGTTTTCTGGTAGCCTATATGCCCTAAATAAGGGGTTTTATGCACTTCATCCAGAATCAGCAATTTAATTTTAGACACATTTGGTACATACAGTCTGTCCTTAAACAGTAAAAATCCATCTTTATTTAAACTATACCCTTTAGTTAAACTTTCTATGGGTTCTTCCTTAGCTGTAGCTTGTAACTTTTGATAAATTTCATCAAAATTTATATTTTCAGTTAGATGTTCATTCAAATCAGAATTATAAGTACTGATTGCTGTTGTAAAATTCAATTTTGCATTTCTGCTCAAAGCATCAGCTACTTTATTTTCTTTCCCTTTTATATGTTGAATTTCGAAATCGTATTCACTTAGGAAGGCTAACCATCTGGCTTGCCTTGCATTTAAGTTAGGCTGATCTAAAAGGTATTTCAAACCCTTGTTATCAGTCATTAAAGTAAATTTTCTGCCTATTAAGTGGTGTCGCCACATTTTCAAGGCATGAATAACAGCAACCAGCTCTAAATCGTAAGTGGCATAATTCTTTTCATGAATCTTTAGCTTCCTGGAATCATAGGCAATAACATACCCATCCTGAGTCAGTACTCCGCCTAGACCGTCATTACAAGCATCTGTGCAAACCACAAAATCCTTATTGGGATCCGCTATTCTTAAAATTGGCGCAGTTGTTAATAAAGTTTTTAATTTCTTAAAGCTTTCTTCGCATTTTACGTTCCAATCGAATTTCTTGCCTTTCTTTTGCAAGGCAGTGATTGGGTTGGCTATCTTAGAAAAACCTTCTATGAATCTCCGGTAATAACCGGTGATCCCCATGAAAGACCTAACATCTGTTACGTCTTTTGGTATTGGCCATTTTTCAATTGCCCTGGTCTTTTCAGGATCCACAGATATCCCTTCCTTAGTCACCACGTGACCTAAGTACTGGATTTCATCTCTAAAGAAGTCACATTTACTGAACTTCGCGAAGAGTTGTTGCTCTTGCAGTTCTTGTAAAACTATCCGCAAATGCTCTTTATCTTGTTCTTCATTTTTAGAGTAGATCAAGATGTCATCAATGAATACAACAAGAAACTTGTCTAAGTATTTATGCATTATGTTGTTCATTAGACACATAAAGACGGCCGGGGCATTAGTAAGCCCAAATGGCATTACGAAAAATTCATAATGTCCATATCTAGTTCTGAAAGCTGTCTTAAATATGTCTTCTTCTTTAATTCTCACCTGATGATAGCCTGATCTCAGGTCTATCTTAGAGAACACCTTAGCTCCGCGCAGCTGATCAAACAGATCGTCTATGCGGGGCAATGGATACCTGTTTTTAATTGTCATTTTATTAAGCTGACGGTAATCTATGCAGAGTCGCATAGTACCGTCTTTTTTTTTAACAAAAATTACTGGTGCTCCCCAAGGGGATACACTAGGGCGTATATATTTCTTATCGATTAGTTCCTTTAACTGTGTTTTTAATTCGTTAAGTTCCAGAATATTCATACGGTACGAAGCCTTCGAGCTAGGTACAGCGCCTAGTACCAGCTCTATTGTGAAATCCAGTTCCCTCCTAGGAGGTAATCCTGGAATTTCCTCCGGAAAAACATCAATAAATTCATTTAACATCGGAATATTCTCTATTTTTATTTTATCTTTTTCAACAGTATTTGCCTCATCTGTAATAATTACAGCATAGGCCTTGCATCCTTTCCTGACTGCTCTTTTGAGCTGCAAGGCAGAGATCTGCCTAACTACAGTCTTTCTAGGAATTCCTTTAACTATTACAGGCTGTTCATTATTATTTACATAGGTAAATGTTTTACCAAAACAGTTTAACACTACCCTATGTTGTTATAACCAGTCCATACCTATAAGTATGTCATAGGAACCAAGGGGTAGCACATTTAATTTAACAGCAGTTTTAAAACCATTCATATCTAAAACACAATCCTTAACATAACAATTTACCTTCCTTTTTGCCCCTGTGGCTAGTTGAACCAACCAAGAGTTATGAAACTTTTCAACATTCAGATGACACTTTTCTACTATATGTGGTGAAATATAACTTAAGCTAGCACCTGGATCTATCAAAATAGTTACAGGAGTTTTGTTAACCATACCTTCTACTTCCACCATGGAAGTTTGGTACTCAGCTTGTCAATTTTCCAATGCTGCATTGATCTGGGGCATGGTCCTTGCAAAGTCTCCAACTGTCATTTCATCTTGTATTGTATGAATATTGTTGTTTGGCTTCTTCCGATTTGGACAAACTGAAGCATAGTGTGGGCCATTACACTACCAACACTTAACAGGTTCCTTTCTTTCAAAATTCTTAGTGAAATTTCTATGATTGTTAGAAACCTCCTTGCTGCCCTTGAAGTTATTGGAGTTATTTGAAGCACCATTTTTGCTTCCTTGAAAGTTCTTACCATTAGAATGGTTTCGGTTCTTGTTGTTCCTGAAATTTTTCTGAGGAACATACTCTTTTTTCTTGAATTCAGACTGATTTCCATTCTTTTTAGCCTTCCAATTGGCTATTCCTTCCTTCTTTTTGTTCTGTTCAAAACAGAAATTTGCTTTGCGCATTGCTTCTTCCATAGTTTTGGGGTTGTCATATTCGATTCTGTCTTTTATATGGTATGGCAAGCAGCTGAGAAACCGCTGTACCTTCGGTTTCTCATCAACTAAATACGGCACATACCTTAACAGACTTAAGAACTTGTTGTTCAAGTCTTTCATAGTCATGGACCCAAGCTTTAACTCATAAAACTCCTTGGCCCTTTTTTCATAGTACTGTTCAGATAGGAACTTCTTCTTGAAGTACCTTTTGAATGTACTCCAGTTGACCTCAATTTCTTTAATTCCTTTAACCCTCTTCAAATCTTGCCACCATATATCTGCCTTCCCTGAAAGGTTATATATGGCCATTCTCGCCTTCAGCTGGTTTGAATAATTATAAATCTGAAAGTATTTTCTCATCCTAGATAACCAGGATTCTGCCTCTTCTCCTTTTTCCGTTTCTCCATTGAAAGTTGGGGGTTTTATTTTCTTGAACTCCCCAGAAATATCTTCGTAAGGTCTGTACTTTTTCTTTCTCTTATACACCTCTGCTTCGCTACTATCACTAGTAGAATAATAGCTTTGTTGTTCCTTAAGGCCTTCAGATGAGGAACTGCTATCATATTTAGCTAGTTTCATCTTTTTAGACCCCTTTTGATGACTTACTTCTTCAGATTCAGACCTTCTATTCTTCCCTTCAGTCTGAAATTTCTCTATCAGAATTTGATTTAACTCCTCTTGAGTTTTCAGAATTCGTTCATTATCCTTCTTGACTGATTCTAATTCAGTCTTTAAACCTTTTATGGTCTGCATTAACTCTGAGGAATGAACTGTCATCTCCTCAATCACAGGTTCTCTGGACATCTGTCCGGTCTCATTGTTTGGAGATTCCTCCTTAGCATATTCTCCTAAATTATCCATACCTGTTTGTTAGATTCTGAAAAATAATTTTCTGCTTTTCACATAAAACAAAAGTACAGATTAGTATATATATATATATTTTTTTTACTGTTACACGGAAAATAATTGGGCCACATCAAGGCCTAGTGTTTGAACCGTGCTCTGATACCACATGTCAAAACCCCAAAATTTAGAAAAATTTAAAACTTTTAAAATAACAAATAATCACATTAAAAATAGTTATTAACTGGATGATTAGTTCATGCTATATAATCTATTACTGAATTAGTTATTTCAATACTCTGTGTTATGTAAAAGTATTCTTTGCAGCTACTGATTACTTTTTTGTTTGCAACAAAAGGTGATTTGTCATAGAGGCCTGGGCTTACTTAGCTTTCGAGCTAACGCAGCCGTTTTCTTTTATTACAGATAAACAGGTATAAACCATATAACTCTATGATCATAACAATGGTCTAACTACAACAATACGTAGCTTGGAAAATATTTAGCGAAACATAAAATACTATGATCATAACGATGAACTTAAACTTCATCAATACATAACATGGAATATATATTAAACAATACATAATATGGAATATATATTAAACAATATGTATATACCATATAAAACCTTATGTAGCATGCAGTCTATATATATACTAGACTTAATAATTTCAACAATCCATATGCTATACATTATGTATATGCATCGTGCTAATAACTAACATTTAAAACAATACGATTGTATCATTAGACTAAAGCTCAAACCTACATAGCATGGAAATGCATAAACTCTATGCAAATGATGCGTTATGGAAAACAATGATGTAGGTATATACCAAGGTGTAAGGCTTCCATAAGAACATTCTAGCGATGATTTTGGTTGATTAAAATCATAGGCCGTGGACTTTGGAGTGAAACAATACTTATGGCAATTATTAAAACATTACGTGGATGCATATCAACCTTTCCTTGGCGTTATAAATGGTTGAAAGAACCCTAGCTCTTCATTCCTCTTCGCCCTTGGGCCCTTTGGCCGCTCTGCATCTTCTTCGGACCACCTCTGCAATTGTGTTGATCCCCACCGCATCCCTTGGTGGCTCGGCTCCTCGCGAGCTCTGCCACTGGAATGTGAGGGTTAATAAATTATAAACTTGCTTGATGCTATCTTAAAGCTTCGCCGTTGCTGGTTGCTTGGTTCCATACAAATCCTGCTCCTCTAGTATTGCGAGAGGGTTTTATACCTTCTAATTAACATCGCCATTGCTATCTGCAGGGTGTAAGTTAAAAAGGTGGAGAGAAAAAGTTGCAGTTGTAGGGTTTGTACTTCTTTGGTGAAATCGTTGTGGGGTTTCTTTCATACTCCTGGAAGTTGCATGAGTTAGCACCATTATCTTGGCTATCGAATGGTACCTCTTACAGGAACTGATCACGGCTTCGCTGAGAGGGACATCATCTGTACAGGTAACCGCTTACTGTTTTATTGTTTTTAAATACAATAAATGTATATTATCCAAATCTCTTTTATATAAAAATCTAACAGCCAAAATGCTATCGTGTTCTTGACAGGTGAACCTGCTATTCCTCTTTGCTCGCACGAGAACAAGGGTTATGGCTTCCAAGACCACGGTAAGCCTTGGTTCTTCCATGGCTCATCATCTTTGTCTGCAACCTTTACAAGATTTCGCTGGTTTGATCGTTGCAGCTCTGGTTGACCTTTACGGTTGTTGGGTTAATTGTTTTTACAGTTTTTAATACTATGGGTAAAAATCCTAGCTCTTAAAAAGAGCCATTCGGCTACGGCCGTGAATGTAAACCCTGTTTTGAAGTTAATGTTTGGTTTTTAAAACCCTTACAGGCTATAAGCCTTGCGTTACTATTTCCAGTAAATTATACAGGCTACACGCCTTTATATAAATATATTTCTGTACAGCTATGGTTAATAAATAAAACAAGTTGCACGTGTTCTACTGTTTAAAAGTAAAAGGGGTTAGGGTTTTTACCCCCCGGTTATAAGAAATATTTGAAACTGTTTCTCTCTCTTTTGTATCTGTCCTTAAAGCAGTATTGGAAGGATTGAGTAAAAGAATACTTGCACTGTTTTGTTTATTAACCCAGCCGTAGGGAAATTATTAATAATTTTTCCTTTTATTAGATAATTTCTTTGTTAATGAGACATTGGTCTCATTAGGTTATTAATTTACCCTCGGTGGTATAAATGCATTTCCTCTTGTTTTAAATCTTAAATAATAAATAAACTTCAAGCTTATACAGCCTTAAAAGTAACCCTAAAGAGTCATTGTCTTATTTTTATAAATATTATTTATTTTACAATAAAATATATGTTTAGGGTTTTAACCTTATTATACAGTTTTTAAATAGTATTGTCTCCTGTTTGGATATAATATAGTAATAATATTATTCTTTGATATATATAGGTAAAAATCATTACCCTAAAGACTAAGCTCGTTATATGAGCAAACCTGTTACTTACCTTTGATTTTAAAAATATATGAGTTATTTAAATAAATGAAATTGTTGTATAGAGTTGTTGTGAGATTAAAATACATGAATTAATCTATGGATTGCTTATAATGTAATACCTTGTTAAAAAGTAGGGTTTGTTTTTAATTTCATATCTCAGTATATAAATAAATAGTGTTTTACTTTTCTTAGATTATGATGGATAATGTATATTGTATAATCGTGTTATTACAATAATAATTACTAACAATAGAATTAGTAATCTTACTCTTAGTTGACT
This sequence comes from Pseudotsuga menziesii, assembly GCA_001517045.1. Classification (NCBI taxonomy): domain Eukaryota; kingdom Viridiplantae; phylum Streptophyta; class Pinopsida; order Pinales; family Pinaceae; genus Pseudotsuga; species Pseudotsuga menziesii. The sequence goes on from LPNX010044716.1 coordinate 94,407, forward strand.
TATTAGATTCTCTATTTGTTTAACTTAATTGTTTTTATATTTAAAAAAAAACATTATTTTAATGCTCATCTATTGTAATCTTTTAATTAACACTAACATATTTTAATAACATTTATTTACTTTATGAAAACATATTAAAAGATTAGTTTATAAATATTTTATTATTTATATTCTCTGTATTAATATACTAGGTTTCTATATATATATTATTATACTACTTGTATAACATCATGTTACATCGTAAATACTATAATACAATACTATAATACAATACTGTAATATAATACTACTTCTTAATATTACCATGATTATCATTTTAATATGATATACACATTATTTGGTTTTAATGTTTGAATATTTCTTTATGGTACTTTAACTAATAATAAAGTAATTTTTATATAGTATCTATATAAATACTTGTATATAGAATAGCATCTATTTACCAGATTTAAAATAAGAATAACAGTTATGAAAATATACCTTAACCTAGCTGAAATAAATGAGTGTACAGTAACTTGGAAAATTTGCATTTTTTTGCTAAAAATATAGTCTGTTACAGAAAGGCTTTAACTTGTAACATCAATTAACTAAATAACAGATACGTGCTTATGTTCTTCTGTCAGTAATGTTTTCATTTTAACTCTATAAAACTGAATTCCTTTCAAGATAGAAGAACAATCATAATTTAACTGCAAAAATACTTGGACTATCTTCCATTTTCTTTTACTGCTAGTATTTTTCATAAAACAAGGTTACAGTACTAAATATTTTTAAGCTGTAGAAAGATAGCTAATGAATTAAACAGAAAGACATTTGTGTTAGCTGCAAGTAAAATAGGGAACTCAGTTCAGAAGATTACTACTTCTCAACACTGAGACACTGTGCTAGAGTACGGTCTGGTGATACCAGATGTGGAAAAACACAGTGAATACTAATAGGTTTAATTACTAGTATTCTGAAGTACTTAACTTTACTGAACTAACTATTTACTCAGACATATAAATAATCATAACATTCATCTATTTATACTCAGAAAACCATAAAGAAATGAATGAAGAACCTGTTTAATGCTGTGGACAACAACAGCAATGGGAGGCCGTTCCTCCCTACAAATTCCTGGAAAGCGTTCAGACAGCGATTTCTCAGAACCCCCGAGCTTGCTCTGTTCTCCCTGGCTGGAACTAGGTGCAGCAAATTAGATAGAGTCTTCAACTCAGTATCAGATTTGAACTATGAGTCAGTTCTTTCAGTCCAAATAGCTGTAATCAGCATCAAGTTACTGCAACCATGCACTCAAAACACTTCCTTACTGTTTTCCCTCTTTCCTCAATGAAATTCCTGAATAACATTCACCTGAATGAATTCTCTCTGGAATAAAATCTGAGCAGTCTGAGCTCTCTTCATTGAGTACTTTTAAAGATTGCCTAGGTCTTAGTTGGGTTAACTGTCATTTAATGAGCCACCTGCTCACATTCCACTTTCTTGGGGAATCATGACCCCAATTATAGGGAAGTAGCCACCTGCAACTTAGGAAGTGTTTGAGGATGCTGCCACTTGTATTTTGCCTTTCCACCTAGTTTCATCCACCAGTTTGACCAGTAACCTCTTTTAACAGCTCTCCCATGCTGTTGTCTCCATAATTTATTTATTATTAATAAAATATTCTGAATTACACTCCATAACTGTTGACTCTGCTGAGTCATCAATCCCTACTTAGGATTAAGTTTAACATAATGTCTCAGAAATAAAATAAAACAAATTACATAATTTTACAAAAATTGGGGTATGTGACATATACACCCCCTTAAAATGTAACATCGTCCTCGATGTTACTTATTCTTCTTCCTCAGGAACCTCCTGGAACAGATTCGGGTATGCTTCCTGCATCTTGCTTTCCAGTTCCCAAGTAGCTTCTTCAGGACTAAGGTGCTTCCATTGCACCTTCAGCTGTCCAATTGTGCGGTTCCGCAGAGTAATCTCCCTCCTCCCGAGAATACAATCCGGTTCCACCAGAACTTCCCCTTCTGGTTCTACCTGTACAACGTTCCAGTCAATCACATGAGTAGCATCATGTACATAGTTTTTTCAGAACAGAAATATGAAAAACATTGTGCACTTTTAAATTAGGTGGTAACGCTAACTGATAAGCAACTTGACCAACTCTAGATAAAATTTCAAATGGACCACAGTAACGTGGTGCTAATTTTGCACAACTCCCCAAACTTAGGGAGCTTTTCTTTTGTCTTACCTTGATGAACACATGCTCACCCACCTGAAACTCTTTAGGAGTTCTTTTCAGATCTGCTTGACTCTTTTGCCGATCTTGGGCAACCTTCAAGTTCTCCTGCACCTGTTTAACAATCTGTTCCATTTCTTTCAATAATTCGGGCCCCAACACTAGTCTATATACTAGATTATTCCAGGAGATAGGAGTGTTACATTTACGCCCATACAGAATTTCAAAAGGGCTGAACTTAGCTGAATATTGATAGCTGTTATTATATGCAAATTCTGCTAAATGCAAATAATCCTCCCACTTACCAGGCTTATCCTTAACATACATTCTTAACAGATCTTCCAGCACTTGGTTAACTCTTTCAGTCTGTCCGTCCGTCTGAGGATGGAAAGAGGTGTTGAAATTCAGAGTGGTGTTTAATCCTTTGAACAGGGATTTCGAGAAATTCCCAGTGAATTTAGGATCCCTATCTAAAATAATAACCTTCGGCACACCATGTAGCCGAAAAATCTGTTTTAAGAAATTGCATTAGAGGAAATTTGGGGTCTAAAATGGGCCTTATAAGAAAACGTGCCAAAATAAGTTTTTGTGAGTTGGAATTCAAGAACCAATAGAATTTCAATAAAATAAGTCAACCATAATGGTTGAATTGACATATTTGTCATTAAAAAAAACTACTTTTTTTGTTCGTATTTTCAACATATCTCATTGTGGTTTTACTCAAATTTCGATTAGAAGAGCTCGTTGGATGTGGAATTTGATTCCACATCCAACGAGTACCCACAATTCATACTTTTGATGGACCCCACTACCCAAAAAACAAGAAATACCTGAAAAAAAACGTGATGATGATGTCATCATCACATTTTTTCAGGTATTTCCTTTTTTTGGGGTAGCAAGGTCCATCAAAAGTATGCAGTGTGGGTACTCGTTGGATGCGGAATCAAATTCTGCATCCAACGAGCTCTCCTGATCAAAATTTGAGTAAAAACACAGGGAGATATGTCGAAAATACGAACACAAAAAGTAGATTTTTTCTTTCTTCCTCCAAAATTAATCAATATTATTTTATTATTTTAACTATTATTTTATTATTTTCCTTAGGAGGCCCATTCTAGACCCCAAAATTCCTCTAATGTCTGCTATATTTGCAGCCTTAAAAGTGGTTTTAACAGGAATAAAATGTGCTGCTTTACTTAATTTATCCACTACCACCATAATTGAATCATTCTGATTTTTATTTCTGGGTAATCCAGTGATGAAATCTAAGCTAATTATTTTCCACTTCCAGCTAGGAATAGGCAAAGGTTGCAATAACCCAGCTGGATGTTGATGTTCTGTCTTAACTTGCTGACAGTCCAAACATCTAGCTATATACTCAGTTGTTTCATATTTCATGTTAGGCCAGAAATAATCTTTTCTCAACATAGTGACAGTTTTCTTGTAGCCTGGATGCCCTGAATAAGGGGTTTTATGCACTTCATCCAGAATCAGCAATTTAATTTTAGACACATTTGGTACATACAGTCTGTCCTTAAACAGTAAAAATCCATCTTTATTTAAACTATACCCTTTAGTTAAACTTTCTATGGGTTCTTCCTTAGCTGTAGCTTGTAACTTTTGATAAATTTCATCAAAATTTATATTTTCAGTTAGATGTTCATTCAAATCAGAATTATAAGTACTGATTGCTGTTGTAAAATTCAATTTTGCATTTCTGCTCAAAGCATCAGCTACTTTATTTTCTTTCCCTTTTATATGTTGAATTTCGAAATCGTATTCACTTAGGAAGGCTAACCATCTGGCTTGCCTTGCATTTAAGTTAGGCTGATCTAAAAGGTATTTTAAACCCTTGTTATCAGTCATTAAAGTAAATTTTCTGCCTATTAAGTGGTGTCGCCACATTTTCAAGGCATGAATAACAACAGCCAGCTCTAAATCGTAAGTGGCATAATTCTTTTCATTAATCTTTAGCTTCCTGGACTCATAGGCAATAACATGCCCATCCTGAGTCAGTACTCCGCCTAGACCGTCATTACAAGCATCTGTGCAAACCACGAAATCGTTATTGGGATCTACTATTCTTAAAATTGGCGCAGTTGTTAATAAAGTTTTTAATTTCTTAAAGCTTTCTTCGCATTTTACGTTCCAATCGAATTTCTTGCCTTTCTTTTGCAAGGAAGTGATTGGGTTGGCTATCTTAGAAAAACCTTCTATGAATCTCCGGTAATAACCGGTGATCCCCATGAAAGACCTAACATCTGTTACGTCTTTTGGTACTATCCATTCTTCAATTTCCCTGATCTTTTCAGTATCCACAGATATCCCTTCCTTAGTCACCATGTTACCTAAGTATTGGATTTCATCTCTAAAGAAATCACATTTACTGAACTTCGCGAAGAGTTGTTGCTCTCGCAGTTCTTGTAAAACTATCCGCAAATGCTCTTTATGTTCTTCTTCATTTTTAGAGTAGATCAAGATGTCATCAATGAATACAACAACAAACTTGTCTAAGTATTTATGCATTATGTTGTTCATTAGACACATAAAGACGGCCGGGGCATTAGTAAGCCCAAATGACATTACGACAAATTCATAATGTTTATATCTAGTTCTGAAAGTTGTCTTAAATATGTATTGTTCTTTAATTCTCACCTGATGATAGCCTGATCTCAGGTCTATCTTAGAGAACACCGTAGCTCCGCGCAGCTGATCAAACAGATCGTCTATGTGGGGCAACGGATACCTGTTTTTAATTGTCATTTTATTAAGCTGATGGTAATCTATGCAGAGTCGCATAGTACCGTCTTTCTTTTTAACAAAAATTACTGGTGCTCCCCAAGGGGATACACTAGGACGTATATATTTCTTATCGATTAGTTCCTTTAAGTGTGTTTTTAATTCGTTAAGTTCCAGAATATTCCTGAACACTTCCTTACTGTTTTCCCTCTTTCCTCAATGAAATTCCTGAATAACATTCACCTGAATGAATTCTCTCTGGAATAAAATCTGAGCAGTCTGAGCTCTCTTCATTGAGTACTTTTAAAGATTGCCTAGGTCTTAGTTGGGTTAACTATCATTTAATGATCCACCTCCTCACATTCCACTTTCTTGGGGAATCATGACCCCAATTATAGGGAAGTTGCCACCTGCAACTTAGGAAGTGTTTGAGGATGCTGCCAGTTGTCTTTTTCCTTTCCACCTAGTTCCATCCACCAGTTTGACCAGTAACCTCTTTTAACAGCTCTCCCATGCTGTTGTCTCCATAATTTATTTATTATTAATAAAATATTCTGAATTACACTCCATAACTATTGACTCTGCTGAGTCATCAATCCCTACTTAGGATTAAGTTTAACATAATTTCTCAGAAATAAAATAAAACAAATTACATAATTTTACAAAAATTGGGGTATGTGACAGGTCTTGTACTTATTTAAGGTTTAGCTGGTCCTTGGTAACCAATTGTTCCAAGTCCTTTAGTAAGTCAGGCCCTAACATGAGTCGATCAATCGAGCTATCTCAAGTAACCAATGTTCTACACTTCTGTCCATAGAGTACCTCAAAGAAACTCATCTTGGCGGAAGTCTGGTATATTTTTTTATATGCAAAATCTGCAAGATGCATAATATTCCCACTTGGTGGGGTTGTTCATGACATACATCTTAAGCATGTTGTCTACAATCTGGTTTACCCGTTCGGTCTTCCTGTCTATCAGCAGGTGGTAAGCAGTACTAAAGTTCAACTGCGTCTCTACACATGAGAACAAGGATCTCCAAAAGTTCATGGTAAACTTAGTATCTCGATTCGAGATGATTTCCTTGGCTATCCCGTGCAATCTAAATATCTCCTTTAAGAAGATGTTGGAAAAATGTACTTCCTTGTAGGTCGACTGTGATCGAAATGAAGTGTGTTGCTTTGGAAAATTTCTCAAATACTAAAAATATAGAATCATTTTTCATCTTACTCTTAGGTAGACCCATGAAAAAATCCATACTAATGACCTCCCAGTTCCATTCCAAAATGGGTAATGGCTACAACAACCCTGAAGGATGTTGTTGCTCAGCTTTGACCAGCTGACATTCTTGACATTTTGTGATAAACAACGCTATGTCAGCCTTTAACTTAGGATAGAAAAAGTGTTTCTTAACTTTGGATAACATCTTTTGATATCTGAGATGCCCCTAGTAGGGTTTCCAATGAAATTCTGTGAGGATGATGGACTGGATTTCCCCACCTTCTGAAATGTACAATCTCTCCTTCAACCATAGTAGTCTCATTTCATTTACCTTGTACTCTTTTTGTTGCTAAAACAACATGTCCTATGTTGGCCTATGTTGGGTCAACTATGTTGGCCTTTCGAGTCCTCTCATGTAAATTTGAATTGGTTGGACTTAAATTCACCTCATATATCATATGCGTTTTTTGTCTCAAAGCATCAACAATTTTGATCTCTTTTCCCTTTTTATGCTTTAGCTCGAAATGGTACTTGTTGATGTATTTGCAACTTCAGAATGTATTCACTTTTATATCTTATGTTGTATTTCATTGTACCCCAATGTTTCTATTGAGATAATCATTAATATAATAAAGTCATGTAAAGTCATAAAGGTTAACCCTTCGTTGTAAGTCGAGACAATAGTTCCCACAGTTGAGGGGTACTAGGGTTATTAGACTCTCGTAGTGAGGTTGGCCCTAGTAAGTAATTGTCAAGTGGAAAACTAGTATAAATAGAGAGTGAGACTCTCTATTTGCAACACACACCCACTCAACTGTAACGCATGAGTGAGAGAAGAGAAGCTCGCACAAGTGAGAGAGAGAACAACTGTCAGAGATCATCTTTTTGTCTTTGGGTTTTAGTTTTTCCATTGGTGTGTATTCTATCTCTGAGGAATTTGTGGGGTTTTCTCCTTTATGGTTTCCCCAAGGAAAGAAAGTTTGTGTCTCTTGCCTCTTGTGATTATTGTTGTGCACGTTATTCTCTGAGATAAAATCCTAAGATCATATTGCTTAAATGATAAAAATCTAACATGCTATTAGAGCTGACCTAAGAAGAAGACACTATGCATCTGTAGAATCTAGGGATTATTATATTTTGGGTTTCTCTCCACATATCATCAGAAAAATGTGGCTAGGATAACTCTCCATTGAAGGGTGCATCTTTTTGTGGAAGCAGAATTTGATTTCGAGCATTTTCAGTTTTTTACCTTTCACTACTGTGGGAAATTAGGGATTTTCACAGAAGAGGAATTTTTGAGTGAGCCCAGTATAGGATTTCACTCCTCCTCAAAATATAAATTTAGAGACAAAGATCGAAATTTTTGGTTTGGTAAAACTCCACGAAATTCAAACCCTAATTTGACCTCGGGCCTGAAAAACCGTAAAATACTAAAAGTGGTAGTTTTGGTACATTTGTTATATCTCAATAATAGAGAAGGGTCAAGAGCCTCAAATTTTACAGGCCAAATATAAATTGCTGATGTACTATGTGTAACGTTTCAGCCATAGACTCACTATATTCTGGGAGATATGATTCTTCCAAATCAGGGTTCCAGTCTATCCCAGCATTCATCCTTGAACATGACACCTTGGGAGAATTGCTATATCTCTGGCTGCAAAGGTCCAAATTAACTTTCCCAAGATGTTCCAGATAGGGAATGGATTATACTTTTTGTGGTAAAAGTTTCAGAACCCAAAGGTTAAAAAGTGACACGTGAGATCCTGCACACGTTCTCTATACTACAAAGTCCTGAAATAAGTCACCATGGAAAAACTCTCATAAGTCCCAATTGGTGAAACCAATTCTTCTCAAACATGCGGTTTTGGAATGAGAATAGACGACGCTACTAGAGTACGAAATTTCAAACACATAGGAGCATCACTTTCGGAGATACCGTAGAAAAAATATCAGGAATTTCTATAGAAGAAATTGGAAAACTAGGGATTCCTTTTCTGGGAGATTCCCTCCACTGTTTTAAGGAAAGAAGTACATTCGATAGCCCAACTTGACAAGGCACATCTTTCTATCCAATCATATCTGAAATATTCCAACTTTTGAAAAATAGGGTTTCTTGGACAAACGCTAGATCTGGCAAATTTGGAACCAAGACAAACACCTCAAATTGGTAAGATCTAATGTTTTTCTATTTACATTTGAGGTTCTCATTATCACTAATCACAGTAGCTTGATGACAAGCTTGGTGAATCTGAAAACTTCCAAGCATGGAAGTATATGATCTCACTAGTTCTTGAAGAAAATTACATGGACACCTACATAAGTGGATAGGTTCCAGTTCCAGAGGGAGATGAGGCTAAAGCCTTACAAAATAAGAAATTGGTCAAGGCCAAGAGGATCACCTTTTACCGCAAGAGTATTCCCTAAAGAAACCTAAAGAGATGTTTGATTCCTTTACCAAGCTATTTTGAAGGGAAGAATATAAATTGGAAGAAGTATAGGACCTCTATTGACTTAGATCAGTATTTCAGTAAAGAAGCTATAAGAGCCAGAGGGAGATGAGGCTAAGGATATATCCAAGAGAATCATTGCAGATTATATTAAATATCATCTCATTCCTCATGTGCCATCCTTGAAGACACCAAAAGGAAGTGTTTGATGCTATGAAAAAGCAATCAAAGAAGAATCAGATACTGTTATAACCGCCTTGAATGGCCTCCCAGGATAATGGGATTTATTCATTCGAGGAATGTGTGCTAGAAGGAAGTGATTACCTTTAGAAAAATCTAGGAAGAGTGCACATAATAAGAGAAAAGAAGATGGGGGCAACTAGAGATCTAGCTCTCACAATTCAAAGAAGATCCCTAAAGCGATGAGGAATATGAGGGACTCAATTCTTGAAGAACCTCTTATCCACATTAGCATTTGGATAAGAAATGATGATGTCATGAATGAAGAAGATGATGAAGAGGAGGGCTGAAGAAGGATTCTACCCAGGAAACTAATAAATATAAGTATTCAATTGTCATTCCATGATATTATATTGTTATGCATTTGTTTATATTCAATTGATGTGTTATGCATGATAAAATGTTTGCATTAATGATAGTATAGTACTAATATGCATGTGATGGGTAAGTAGCCCATGGTTTTATACAACTCTCCATTGCTACTTATCTAGAATGAAACCTCTTTGATGACATATTGGATTAGTGCACAATCTCAATGATGTCATGGTAGATATTGGAGGCATCTAGAAATTTCCGTCAGATATGGATGAATGTTGTATTAGCTAAAATAGTTGCATGATTATATCCTTATGCATAAGAATTTGTCATTATGAATATGCCTTATGAAATGTTTCTAACCATACAACTAATGCATTTGACTTGTAGGAAAGATCCCATACAATCACCTACAAGGAAAGAAGGATGAGACTTGTTCCAAAGAACAAGTGACGACAGTTCGAGAAATAATACAAGATGAAGAATAATATGATGATACATTCAAAGAAAGAAAGAGGTCTCAAACACAATGTAGTTATGTGAGACTATTGAGCGACATCATTGATGCAGATTCTTTCAGCTATGAAGAAATAGCCAAGAAGGAAGGGAAGGAGTGCACCAGTTCAAGAAGAATGATGTCTAGGATGCAGTATCGAGACTTGAAGGGAATTCCGTAGTATCTTCCATATGGATCTAAAATATCCAACATGCAATAGATGACAACATCGTGGGACACAAGGAAACATTCATAGCACAAGGCTTCTTACAGAAAGAAGGCATATACTATGAAGAGACATTTGTAGCCAGTGGGAGTTGAAACACATGACAATCAGACTCATGTGTGAAAATTAAAGAAGACCTTGTATGAGCTCAGAAATAACCCATGGGATAACACATACATGAGGAACTTGAATATCACCTAGAGTGATGAATATCTTAACCTTTGTTACAAGGTTGAACATGAAATCTTATAGAGGCTGACAAGCTCTTAAATGGGTGGGAGAAGAAGTTTTGAAAAGGTTCAAGATAGAGGATCTTGGTATCTAGTGGACCCAGATGGAAACATATAATATTAGTAGTAGAGGAAGCTACTTGTCACTCTGGTACAGAATGTTTCAATGCATAGAGTATGAAAGACAAAGGGAGAATGATGCTCTGCTTCAGAGGTAGTGATTGCAGAATATCGTCAGGTTTGACATGGTACGACAGGATGGACAAATCACTAATGACTCTAGGCTTTACTGAGAGTAAATTGGATTCCAACCTTTACTTCAAGGTTAAAGGTGGAATACTAGTGATGCTCCTATTATATCTTGATGACTTGTTCCTAAAAGAAAAGAGGAACTCATTAAAGTCGCAATAAGGAGACTTGCTTCCAAGTTCGAGAGTAAGGACTGGGATATGATGAAATACCTTCTAGGCATGGAGGTGTAGCAGAATGCAGATGGAATATCCCTAGGACAACAGAAGTATGTAGTGGATATCCTAAAAAAGTTCAAGATGATGGACTACAAGGCCATGACCACTGCTATGGCATCGAACATGAAGCTATTGAGTGATTCTTCATCAGAATCAGTTGATGCCACGATGTATCGTCAGATGATTGGGTCCTTAATGTACCAGAAAAATACGAGACCAAATATTTTCTTTGTTGTGAACACATTGAGCTAGTACCTAACAGATCCGAGACATGTTCACCTAATGGTTGAAAAGCATGCAGTGAGATACCTAAAGGGCACAGTATATTATGGGCTCATGTATGAGGCGAACGAAAACATTAACCTGGAGGATTATGTTGATTCGGATTGGGCAGGCAGTTCCATTGGGAGGAAGATCACTTCGGGGTGTTGCTTTAGTATGGGATCAGGTGTGATCTCTTGGTTTAGAAGGAAGCAATCCTGCATGGAACTGAGTACGGTCAAAGAAGAAAAGGAGCAGTGAAGCTCCAGTTTGTGATCAATATTGAGATCTCTCAAAAGAGGGAGTGATGAATTCCAGCATATCTGGTGAGGTAGGTTTTCTGAGCGTAAAATCCTGGCAAAGCTCGTAGGTTGATTAGACATAAACAATCATGTATATTTTCCTTGGATGTAATCATTCCTGGTGAATATCATAGGTTATCCCTGGATGTAATCATCCCTAATGTAATTCTATGCTAGAAATGGCTAGAATGAAGTATGAGTACTTCAGGGAGAAGTTTGGTGTTGTCTAAATCGAGGTTCCCTCCAAGGTGAATTAATGATTCCATTTGTATTTTTAACATTGTGGCAGGATTGGTTCCTCCCATCATTAGATGTAAGTGTTGTTCCTTTTTGACATGGTGGTAGGATTGGTTCCTCCCATGGTCAGATGTAATTGTTGTGCCTTTCTGACATGGTGGAAGGATTGGTTCCTCCCATGGTCAGATGTAAGTTCTACACCTTTCTCACATGGTGGTAGGATTAGTTCCTCACATGGTCAGATATAAGTGATGTTCCTTTCTGACATGGTGGTAGGTTTGGTTCCTCCCATGGTCATATGTAAGTGCTGATCCTTTCCACGGATGGTAATAAGTGTGTCCTACCATGCCGACGGATGTAAGTGGAAAGCCTTTCCCCGGAAGGTAGTAGGTGTGTCTTACCATTCTAGTGGATGTAAGTGGAGATACTTTCCTCGGCTGGTAGTATGTGTGTCCTACCATGCTGACTGATAAGTGCAGATCCTTTCCTCAGATGGTAGTAGGTGTGTCGTACCATGTCAACGGATGTAAGTGCAGAGCCTTTCCCTTGATGGTAGTAGGTTTGTCCTACCATTCTAGTGGATGTAAGTGCTGGGACCTTTCCCTGGATGGTAGTAGGTGTGTCCTACCATGACAGTGGATGTAAGTGTTGGGGCCTTTACTTGGATGGTAGTAGGTGTTTCCTACCATGTCATTGGATGTAAGTGTTAGGGCCTTTCCCTGGATGGTAGTAGTTGTGTCTTACCATGCTGGTGGATGTAAGTGTTGGGGAATTTCTCGGATTGTAGTAGGTGTGTCCTACCATGTCGATGATATAAGCACTGAAGAAGAAGACCTACATGGAGGCTAGGCATACAACCAGCATGAAAAAGGGTTGGCTCTGTAGAACTTCCTATGGTGAGTAGAATTGAGAGATAGCACCATTTGCTAGCAAGAGCAGTGATGATGATGATTATACATATTTGAGGATGATCCAATGTTGATGATGATCCAGATTTGGTGATGATCCTGTGATGAAGACTTGTGCTGATGAACTATGTCAAGAGAATATACCTAACTAGTTAAGAGGCAGTGTTTATGTATTTGTAACTTGAGAATGTTTTCACTTGTATATATTATGTTTTATTTCATTGTACCACAATGTTCCTATAGGAATAATAATTAATACAATAAATTCATGTAAAGTCATAGATGTTAACCCTTTGTTGTAAGTTGAGGAAATAGTCCCCACAGTTGAGGGGTACTAGGGTTATTAGACTATCCTAGTGAGGTCGGCGCTGGTAAGTAATTGTAAGGTGGAAAACTAGTATAAATAAAGAGTGAGACTCTGTATTTTCAACACACACTCACTCAACTGTAGTGCGTGAGTGAGATAAGAGAAGCTCGCACAAGTGAGAGAGAGAACAGCTGTCAGAGATCATCTTTCTATCTCTGGGTTTTACTTTTTCCATTGGTGCTCATTCTATCTTTGACGAAGTTGTGGGGTTTTCTCCTCTATGGTTTCCCTGAGGAAAACTCTTCGTGTCTCTTGTCTCTTGTGATTATTATTGTGCATGTTATTCTCTCAGATAAGTTCCTAAGATCATATTTCTTAAATGATGAAAATATAATAGTACTCGCCGAGGAAATCCAACCATATGGATTTCTTGGCATTCAAATCCGGTTGCTCAAATAAATACTCAAGACTCATATTGTCTGTCTTCAAAAATAATTTCTTTCCCATGAGGTTGTTCATCCACACCTTCAAGGCATGGATGATGACCTCTAACGCAATATCATGGGTGCCAGGTGGGTTTGTTCTACTCCTATTCCTTTAAATTTCGTGATTCATAACAGATCGCCTAATCATTCTGCAATAGGAATCCTCCGATCCCTTCCTTTCTTGCATCTGTGCAAACAACGAAATCCCCATCGAGATCCACAATTCGTAGTAACGATGTGGTCTTCAAAAGTTGTTTAATATTTTGGAAACTTTCCTCACTCTTGGTTTTCCATAAGAAATTATTTTCCTTCTCTTATAAAGCAGTCATGGGACAAGATATCCTTAAGAAGTTCTCAATGAACTTCTGGTAATAACTAGGTAATCCCTAAAAGGATATAATGTGGATGACACTAGTAGGGGTAGGTCAATCCTCTATGTAATTAATCTTTTTCAGGTCCACATCTATCCCCTTCTTGGAGATGATGTGACCCAAGTACTGTATCTAGGGTTTGTAAAAATCACATTTACTAAACTTGGCATAGAGCTGGTGTTCCTGTAACACCTGTAGCATTATGTGAAGATGTTCCTCATGTTCCTCTTTACTCTTGAAGTAAATTAGGATGTCGTCTATAAATACCAAAACAAATTTATCCAAGTATCTACTGAATATATTGTTCATCATACACATAACGTTCCTGGGTGCATTAGTCAACCCGAATGGCATCACTACAAACTCATAGTGGTCGTACCTTGTACGAAAGGCAATTTTGTGAATATCGTCGTCATGAATATGTACCTAATGGTACCCATATGCAGGTTGATCTTTGAAAAGATTTTGGATCCTCCTACTTGATCGACCAAGTCATCGATCCTAGGGAGTGGGTATCGATTCTTGATATTCATTTTATTAAGTTGGCGGTAATCGATGCACATCCGCATCATACCATCCTTCTTCTTTACAAAAAGTATTGGTGCTCCTGAAGGGGACACACTTGGTCGGATATATCCTTTCTCAATCAAATCTGCAACTGCAGTTCAACTTCCACCAATTCTACTGCACTAATGTGGTAAGGGGATTTTGAAGCTGGAACTGATCCTGGTGTCAGTTCTATGGAGAAATATAAATCTAGTTTCGGTGGTAATCCTGGGATTTCCTTAGGAAATACGTCCTTGAAGTCTACAAGAACTAGAAAGTCCTTGATGTGTTGTTCTCTTTCATCTTCTGTGTCTTGCATGCTCACTACAAATAGTTTGCATCCTTTCCTAATGCACTTCTCTGCTTGTAAACATGATATCTTTCTTACGAAAACTTTCTTAGGTATGCATTGAATCTTTACTTGATTCCCTTGGCTATTTGTACACAAGATTGACTTGTGTAATCAATCGAGCATGAGATGGTGTCATTCCAACCAATCCATGCTGATAAGTATATCATAATATCGTAAGGGTAGGATGTTTAGGTTTAATCTGGTAGGAAAACCATTCAAGTTTACCTCACAGTATTTAACTATTTCAGAAACTTTATGTTTCGTACCTGTGGCTAATTGCACCAGCCAAGGTTTATCATGTTTAATTTTGACTAGTTTAAATACATCAACAATTTTAGGCGATACATATTTCCTACAAGCATCGAGGTCAATCAGTATTGAAACAGAATTTTTTAAGGTCTTGCCTTCTATCTCAACCATGGTAGCCTCATGGTCTTCCTGTCGGCCATCTAAGGCTGCATAAATCCACATTGTTCCAGCTATACCTTCTACCATTCGTTCTTCTTGTAAGTTGTGAAAGACTCCAATGGTCTTATTCTTACAGTATTGGGCATAATGGGGCCCTTGTCATTTCTAGCACTTGATTTCCAATGGGGAAACATTGGATCCCCCATTTGTTGTTTCCTTGTTATCATTTGGAGATGGTACATATGGATTTGTACCTATTTTCATGAAGTTCTTGTTCACTGGAAAACTGTTGTTCTATTTTCTGTAAGGTTGTGGGTTGAAACCTGGTTTGCAGTTGTCTGAGAAGGTCCTATACCTATCTCTTCTTCTATTGATATTATCTTGCGTCATCCTTCCATGATCATAGAAAGTCCTATATTTGTGTAAGGTGTTGTCAAATGTTTTAGGCATGTCAAAATCAATCCATTCGCGGAAGTTGGGAGGAAGACATCCTAAAAACTATTGTATTTTTACTTTCTCGTCCTTGATGTATGGCACATAATGAAACCGATCCAAAAATATGTAAATAAATGCATCCATAGTCATGGAACCCAATATTAACTCATGAAACTCTTTCACATTTCTATCGAAGAACCTTTTTCGACATGTATTTCTCTTGGAAAATATTACGAAAATTACTCCATCATATTTTTATTACCTCATCTTTCTTGGTATGATTCAAGTCTCTCCACCATATAGCTGCTTTTCCATTTAAATTATATATGGCTAGACGAGATTTCATTTTGCTAGAGTAGTTTTCAACTAAAAAATATTTTCTCATACCTAGAAGCCATTCTTCATCTTTTTCCCCTGTGTTCATCTCTCCTTCATAGGTTGGGGATTTTATCTTCCTGAATTCTCCCTTGAGATTGTCATCATTTCTCTATTTCTTTCTGCAAGGAGAAAAAAAATCATCACTAGAAGGAATGTGACAATCTCTTTCTTGAGGTTCATGGGTATGCTCTTCTTTTCCTTCTTCTCTCTGTCTGCTAGCCCGTTTATGATAGAATTCTTTCTTAAATGTGTTGGTTGAATGAGTGGGTATTCCCCGTGGGCTTCGTCCCTTCATGTTCCATGACAAGGCTTTGTTAATTTATTGCTATTCATTTCTGTCATTCAAATAATTATATTTGAAACTCTATAAGTTTGCTTGAAGACTTTGTATGGTTTTAAGTATATTAGAATTTAGTTCCACCACCATTTATGCTTCCTGGGTGGGTCTATTCAACTTTCCTTATCCATTGTTGTCTTCTTCAGTGTTCATGATTTGAACTGTTATTTTAAATTCTACAATTGCAAATTTTTAATAACAAGAAAAATTTCTTCTAGTTAACAAAATTTAAAACATACTTTATTTTCTGCAACGAATGTCTGGTACGCCCATTTTGTCTCTTAGTGTTGAAAATGGGATCTGATACCACTTGTAATGTCGCCAGTTTTGAAAATATTTTTTTGTTATTAGGCTAGTAAATTACTACTTGAACTAGACAATGAGTTATCTTATGCGGAATGTGTCGAACTTTGTTCATGGAACTAAAATGATGTAAGTTGTTCCTACCTTCTTCCAGATGTTTTCCTGATGTGATTTTTAATGTGAATCTCTAATGTATTTAAGTTACTTGACCTAGTTTAGATGGTTACGATGTTCATTGATTACTTCTTATCATGTATTTATACGTATGCGTGTACATTTTATTTCTTACTTAGTGATTATAAGTTTTGGTTATTGGTTTATGGAAAATCTTGACTTAACTTGTATTGACTAGGGGTTGCGTGGCGGGTCTTGTATCCCTTGTAGGATAACTTGCAGAGGTAACTATTTTTTACTTGATGTTACAAGGTTTACTTATATCATATTGAACTAATGCATCTCCTTATTTTTTTTGTTCAGGTGTATTAGGTGACGAAAAATTGTGACGATAACTAATCAATGACATGCTACCTATGTTGAACTTCTTCATTGCCTTTGAAGAAAATAGGAACAAATTCCTATCCTATCATCTCTTATTATGATTTTTAGCATTATCATTTACATGCGGATAGGTTTATTTATACTTAATTCTAAACTCATTACCGTTATCACTTATGGTTCTAGACCTTAATTAAGATTCAAACATGTGCTTAACATTTATATGGTTTAATTGTTATGTGAACGGCTTAAGATATTAGATATTAACCATATGTTGATTAACATTTGATACCATATGTTAATTGTATGTTAAGACATTCATGGCATATTTCATATGCCATGAATATTGGCTTTACCCTACGTCCACGATGCAAACATGGGGTTTTAGTGCACAAGGTAATTCAATACCAAATCACGTTTTGGGGTTTATGGACTATAGACATGGGAAAAAAAATATACGTAGTGGTGGACAAGGTGGAAAAGTAAATTCTCATCAGGAGTTAGGGGTCTCAAGCCCTAAGTTTGGACTATCGTAGAGTCATGATTCATTTGGAATTTTGTTGGGTGAGCTCTATTTAGCTCTCTGGTCTGTATCAAGGCGTGAGGTCTGGCTTGTATCTTCATTTTCGAAGGTATGCCCTTCACCTAGTTTTCAATGTTTTTTATTGTTTTTTTGGTTTGAGGGATTTGCATACTTCTCACATCTCACTATCCTTTGTTTTTAGGTAGCAGGATTCCCTTGCGTGGGTCCTAGGTCTTCTTTGGTTGCCGACGCATTACCCTTCACGGGTAAGCCCTGTATATTCAAGCGTAAACTTGTTCCTATATGTATGGATGTTTTAACGGAGCTTTAAGCTCGTCGTTTGGATGAATTCATACTTGTGTGGTTTAGGGGTTTCAACTATGTACAGACATGTTGTAAATAATGAAAATCATCCAGAGATGCATATACAGTTTGGGGTTTTTGTTGTTGGGTTTGGGTTCGACACCTTTGGGTCATGACTGTCACGATTATTCTCTGTAATAATTTTGGATTTATATTTTTAACTTGTGACCATGATGATTAATGAAGAATCTATGTTTTAGTTAAAATGTTGGGTTTCAAAAATGGTGCATTGGCTTCGAAACACGACTGTTTAAATTTCATATATAATTTATAGTGGTTAATTCTATGCATTCACTACTGTGTGTAAATCATGGATATGATTCTTGCTTGGAAAGGTTTGACTCTAAGTAAATTAGATGTCTGTAATTTAACTTTTCATTTGGCTATTTAAAAGAGTTGTTTGGATATAGAGTCGTGCCATTGCTGGCAATGCCACTCTTTCCTTAAAGCTTAGTGAATGTGTAGATATTAGTGAAATGTTGATTTTATTGTGATTTACGAGTTTATTGCTTGCATGTGCATTAAGTTTTGGGGATGGCCATGAACTATGGGTTATCCTTGCAAAATGGATGTCATTGCTATGCTTAGGGTAGATAGTGGGTTTTATGTTTTATGTTAATGGATTATTTCTTTGTTTCTCGGTTGTGAGCCATGAAATGATTACAGTGTATAAATTGGGGTTTATATTACTTGTGTGGAAAAATATTGAAATGATTACAGTGTGTCTATTTTATTGGAATTTAGTGTATGCAAACATTAACAGGGCAACAAATTTGATATGTAGTAAATTCTTATCGTATTTAAATGTTAATAGCGTAGACTGTGTGCAATAATGGTAAGCTATTTCAGCGTTGATAAACTGTGGTGAATTGAACCCTGTGGGATTCGATGTTGGTCGTGTTTGGAATATAACCCTTGTTTTTTAAAACGTGAGCTTCGTAGGATTCGATTTTGGGATACGTAGGTTGTAAAATATTGTGTGTGGTTTTAGTTTTGGCATGAATACCAATAGGACTCAATCCTGTAACCTCTTGATTTATACAATATATGTTAATGTACTTTGTATTTATTCTATGCTTGATTCTTTATCATGTTGGTAAAAGTATTATAGTTCTGATTTATTTAATTCATACCTATAGACCTTAGAGGTCTTGTTTTCTCAAATGGAAATGCTTTGTTATAGTTTAGTTTGAATATATTTTAATTAAAGTGTTAGGCATTTATATTTATGTCAAAATATTTTGCATAGAGATTAGGCTAATACTATAGATAATAGTTTGGTTTATCTATAGTTAATATGATCTTGCTGGTATTATGAAATATGCCACGTGAGATAAGATATAGGTTTTGTTTTCATTAGTTCTAGGTTTTAGAACTTGAATTTATAGACCAGAAATTAATTACATAAATGAAATAGAAAAAAAAACGTCCAATACATAACCCTAATGGTGCATATATCATCATGAAGAAATTATATTAGAATAGCGTGGTAAAATAGAAAAAGGTAACCTAAGCTTTGATAAAAGAAATATATCTGCTAATAAACACTGATTTCATCCTGTAAGTGAAGAAAGTAGAATTGAAGAAAATATAACCTAGCTTATAGTAGAGAGTTACTAAAGGAAATCATTCAGAATTCAATCTACTCCAAATAATAAAACTTGTGTAATTTGCAAGGGAAAAATCAAGAACCTCATACTTGCAAGATAAAGTTGTTTTAATTGATGAAAAATACTGCATACTCAAATACTTAGCATTAACAAATTCGTAGATAGATCTAACCTTTGTTTAGATAACCTAATAACTTGGGAACTACCACATTCCCCCCTATTGTATAGGAATAAACACCTTATAACCGAAGGTCTGGGGTTACCAAAATACTCATAAAACTTGCAGGCAATCAACTTTAGAGTAAAAAAAGGAAACAAGAGGATAGAATAGACTCACCCGATTCACGACAGTTGATACTAGCTTTGTCCTCTTTCGCTCTGCTTCTCCTCCAAAGCCTTCAGGGATGCTTCTCCTTCACCTGTAAAGAGCAAATCCTCCAAGTGCAAGCTTATACATGTATATAGAACAAGTTAGATAAATGATATACGGAGGGCTTAATCATAAATATTCATCAAACCATGATACATGAAAGACATTCAAAACACATTTGGAAGAAGGATTCTCTTTATTAACAATAGTGAATGAGTTAAGATTACAACCCAATGCCTGAGACAAGGACTCCTCTGCAACCAAAGGATTTTGAGTTCCACTTCTCCAAAGACTTCTGAATAGACACCACCATCATAACTTCACTCTCCAAGTATGATTTATTAATGCGCTCCCCAAGGCCTTTATTTATACTTAGTGAAATAAGGTAGTTTCGAGGGTTGAGGAGGTTGAGATAGTTAAGATGGTTATAGTTAAGGGCTTAGCAAATATCAAATAATCACGATTTATTATTTTTAAGGTTAAAGGAAATTGTACGCGGATATTGATACTGGCAACCCGTGTATGACATACGAGTTTCTCTCAGGGAAGCCCACGTACAGATCTGTATGCGGGTTACAATTACAAAGACTCACGTACAGTACATGACATGCTGTAGGAAAAGTCGTGTATGTACACAAGTTGCATATAGGAAAAGGTGCGTACAACAATTGACATATTAAAAGGTAAAAATAGCAAGCTGGATGGATAATGAATGTAGTTCATAACATGCCCATCTATAGTGTTTTAGGCAACCTTCAATCCATAAGTGTCCTTTTGTGTGCCAACATAGGGAATTTCGGTACTCGGATGGAGAAGTGCCATTTGCATGGATAACAGATGCCCCCTAATGTGTGAGTTCATAGGGAAACGATGGCCGAAATACATTATAATCTTTATCTTTGGATAACTCAGAAATCCAATGGAGCAGAGGTAGTACCTGAAACAAATACATAATAATGTCATATACAAAGTCATATCTGAGGATGCTATGTTCAATATACTAGAATACTAGCTCGTTTAGAATATTTGAGTACATCATATGATACAGGTACTAGACCAAGTATATTACAAAGGTGGATTGAAGCCACAATATACAATAATGATGAGTCTTCAAAGATCTGGAAGCTGTGTACATAAATGGAACATAATCTTGCACAACTTAGTCCATAAGTGAGGAACTAAGGTCTTCATAAAAAATCCCAAAGAACTAGTACAATCCAAGCCATGTGAATAAATGTAGGCTGAATTCAAACATGGAAAGGATTCGACAATTTGTCAATCAATAGGTGATAATTGACAACTAAAGCATAGGAATTCACCAGTGATAAAATTGAATCCTGAGGTACGATCATCAAAACTCTAGGTCTTCGTCATTAGGAATTACTGAAACAAAACCATTGTGTGATAAGGAAGGTAATAGATCCTCCAATGGATCACAAGAGTGACTAGGAACTGGGAAAAAGAAGGGAGACACAATAGATAATAGATATAACAATGATGGGATCAGGAAAAAGATCAAACATTGGGTTGAATCCATGAACAGTGAGCACGATACAGAGATGACCCAAGGCAGCATTTTACCCATAGATAGAACAAATAGACTTATCTGTCATGTAGGAGACATGATCAGATTCCCCAGGTATAATGGACAAGAGGAGGAGTAGGAAACTCAAAGTAATAGCTGAACGGAAAGTGAACACTGAGACATGGGTATCGGAAAAAATAGAGAGTGCTATGTTCAAGGAGGACATGTTGCCACTACTGAAAATAAGAGAAAACTTCTTCCTTACCTTCCTTGTTAAATTTTAATGAGTCCAGGAAAGTCAACTCGGATCCCTCTTCATTTTTTAACAAGCTTGAAGAGACAAAAAAATAATGCTTCATAGTGTCACTGATTCGTGGATTTAATGAGCCCAAACTAGTACATGCTCAGTTGGTGTTTTCACATTTAGAGAGTCTGAAAACTCCAAAGAAGACTCCACGGGGGTCCTTTTTCGTCCAATTTAGTCTCCTGAGGTCGAAAAAGTATAAAACATACCACAGAAGAATTCTCTTAACTTGTGTAGAAGAAAAGGTGAACCTTTTTCGTACTTAGTCAGGGAGGTCCAAAAAAGGTTAAATTACCACCTACCCAATGCTCCTTCCAAAATAGCATGAAATAGCTTGAGTTTTATGAGTGTGAAGGAAAGCAACATCACTCGAAGGATCCATTTGATTATGAGAAATGGGGCTTACAACAATAAACTCGTTGCTTTGTTCTTAAGTGTTTAACGAGCATGATATAGACACAAAGTACACTCAGAATCTTTTTCATGTTTAGGTCCAGAGAACGAAAAAGAGAAAACTAAGCTCATACTGGGAGTTCCTTTTCCATAAATTTAGTCCCTCAGGTCCGGAAAACTGATAAAGCTATGCCTGAGAATACTCTTCTCAATTCAAATAGAAAAGAGAGGATCCTTTTTTGTATTATTCCCTATGGTCCGAGAAAGAGATAACCTACCACCGATGCAGATGCCCATTCACATATTCTTAACGAACTTGAACAGACATGTTAACTCGGTAGTCAAGTCTATTTTGAAGGAGTCAGACCTAGGCCTAAAGAAACTCCATAAGGGCGGAGAGTCCTATAAAGGGATAGCTTGTAAAAAGAGATTCAAAAAGAAGCTCTATTTGGCGTGAAAAATAGCTAAAAGGATACCCCTATACCTAAAACAGCTACGACATGAGCATTAAAGGACAACATAGGTTTTAAAAAAGGATACTCATGAAAAAAGGGTCCTATCCACGGAAGAACAATGGTAAAAACAGGGAACTAATGGTTTAAATACCATAGTCTATGGAAAAATGTTGATTGCTAAGGTTAATGTGGATTGAGTATAGATGCAAAAAATGCATAGGAAATGTCAAAACCACCCTATGGGAGCAAAAAACAATTTAGAATGATGAAAAACCTATTTCAAGACAAAAGAGATATGGTATTAATTGAATAGATTTCAAACTATAGGAAAAAACCCACTTGGAGAAATAAAATTTCTATAAATAGTTCAAAATCAAAACAAAACTCACCATTTTGAAATTTAGCCAAAAGAAGCAAGTTTTTAGCTCTACCTTCATTCGATCATTGTCTACAATCTAGTGGACGAAATCAAATTCCGCAAGTTGCAGGTAAGCCTACACCCTGAGCTCTTCAATTTGATCCTATCAATTATCAATTTTCAGTCCTAGTTTCATGTTAAAAGCATCCTAAATCATGTCACAGCGTGTATGCAGGTTCACAGTTGTTGTAAAGGAAAGTGTCCTATGGCTAGGGTTTAAGAGGCCATCAAAGTACTGGGGTTGAAAGAGAGATGCACAATGTTCAGCAAGCATATAACAGCAAGTTTCAGAGATGAGAAAGATCCACACCTGATTAACTGAAGGCTGGTCCA